>JADBJO010023956.1:17500-20000 GCA_016801955.1 Conus betulinus | reverse complement strand
AATATGATTGACAGTGTTCAAGAACTGACAAAGTGGTCCATTGACGCGTTCCCTATAGTTTTACATATTGTGTAATTAGATTTTTTTTTTCACTTTAAATAATATTTTTCTGAGGTGCGTGGGGGGGGGGGGGGGGGGGGGGTTGCTTTATGTTCTTGTAACTGAATCAAACAGGCATGCACATGTTCACACAGACACACACACACACTCGCACGCACGCACGCACGCACGCACATACACACACGCATGCTTGCGCGCACACTCACACACACGCAAATCGTCTGATATCACTTTTAGTGGGAAGACGTTAAACTGAAGAACAACAACAGAGAGAGAGAGAGAGAGAGAGAGAGAGAGAGAGAGAGAGAGAGAGAGAGAGAGAGAGAGAGAGAGAGAGAAAGACAGACAGACAGACAGACATACAGACAGAAGGAGAGGATGGGGAGTTATTTTAATTGTTTGGAGTGTATGCTTTAGACTTCTTCACTCTTTTTTTTTTCTTCGTAATTTACTTAATTTCACCTGTCCCTAACTCCATGACAGCCACCGTGCCCGAAATGAAAGTTTCTTCCACATTCCACTCTGAGTATAAACTTCAGCATTTTCCCTGAAAAAGTCAGTTCGTGTGGCAGAGGTACATGCAGGTCAGACAACAATATTAGGTCACCTGTCGAGCAAAAAAAAACAAAAAACTGAACAAGTAAATAAAACTGTAAACATAAAACGATGCTCCTGATATCATCTATAATTCATGTTTTTTTTTTTTACCTCATACTCACGCAACGTCGGAACAAAGACAGACAGACAGACAGACAGAACAGACATCGCCCATTTAACATTACAACATTAGCTTTAGATCATTACAAGAATTTTTTTTTTTTTAATTTCACATGACTTTCATAAAGCAAGTACGTTTTCAATTCAGAATATTAAATCAGTTCTCCATTGACCCATATTTACTTTTTCTCTTCAAGTTGACCTCAAATAACACTAGGAAAATACCTACACAAAGTGTCCTAGTCCTCACGGACCTATAACGCAGTTTTGTTCTTGGTTCCGGCTTCAACAATGCCACAAATGCCACAAATGTGTCCATTATTTCAACATGACCTCACATCTAATGAACAACACACTGTCTACTTGTTCTGCTCTCAGTAAACAAATATATTCCTTTTCTCAATTCTAAACTTTTGGTAGTTATGTGGAAAGACATGAAGGCATGAATTTGTCTTCACGCATACATCACTTTATAAAACATCTTCATCTGTAAAATTATTCCACGTCGTTCCTTTTTACATTTCTCTTCACAGCAATTAACCTGGAGGTTTTATATTCCTACCATAAACCTATAAACTGTGGTCTTTACCTTGTACACACCTTTCGTGTCGTCATGCATAAAACTAAGTTTTAGGCGTACGCCATGACACCATCTCGACGACGCACAACGCCTTTGTGTAGTACGTCTTCTATGAAAACTAACCAGCCTCTAGGTGATGAGCCAGTCACTATTTGTTTATCACTCCCTTCACTAATTGAGGGTCACTATATGAAATCATCACGCGTTTTGTAACTTGGTGAGCCAAGGCACAATTTACGAAATGAATTAACGGGAACTTAGCAATCCTTCACATTTCTGCAGTAGATCGCATAAGTAATGTATGCTATTAATTATCACATTCCAAGCTCGCATCAGAAATGTCTTGTTTTTTGTCAGCATATTCTTTTCTTATACATTCACATACCAAACGACTAGGAACGTGTGGGCACAATTCCTGACACCAGCTTTAAGTGATTCGACTGCTGATCACTGAATGAAAAAAAGTAAAAAAAAAAAAAACGTGAATGGGACAGAACGCAGGGAATAACCTGGTGTTACCCCTGTTTGATATTCACGGACTCAGGGTAAGAATACTTATTTTTCATTCAACGCCTTCTTTCTTGCGCTGAACACAGAAGCGATCAAAGCTAAGAGCATTTTCGTTATTTATTTCATGTTTGTTGCACCTGAAGAAGACCTAAGAGGTCGAAACGCGTTGTGGTTTGTCTTGTGACTCGTTTGTCCACGTTTCTCTGGGCGGTTCGCTGACATTTTATTTAAGATTTGTTTAGATTTCCGCCTGCAGTCGTTTCACGTTGCAACTAGACTTATTTTTCATGTTTTTTTCGACTTGTTAATTCTGTGCAGTGACTTTGCATAATTTGCCAGCAATCTGACTTTTACATAAAGCGCCTGAGGGGAGGGGGGGGGGGGGTATTTGCAAAATTAAAGCAACAGAAGGTGATTGAGAAAGTCTCTTTTATATCAAATATTGGAGATTCTTATAGTCATCTGCTTGGAACACAAAGCAAGAGAGAGCAATTTGAGACTGTTAATAGGACTAGTTTGGCTTGGTGATAAACCACATAGTCACCCATGTGGTTGAATACAAGATGCTCATCTGTTCATGTTTGGTGTTGTGGTGAGCAGCAGATGGGGGGACAGAATGGACAAAAAAAACAT
>JADBJO010023956.1:0-5000 GCA_016801955.1 Conus betulinus | reverse complement strand
ACCTTGCCTTCTTCCCTCCCGACGCACGGTGAGACTTCTTACTATCATGCTGCGTCACGCGACCCTCGGCCCCCGGTGAACTTTGCCGAGGCGCGGACCAGCACGGGTGACGTAACGCGTTCGGAATCACCGCCCGTCACTCGCCTATATGAGCCGCTTGTCACTAGTCTTTCCCCAGCTATTGACATGCAGGCTCATGACGCTCTCCCCCACCATGCACAAGTGCAGCCACCACTCATGCACGAGGAGCGTCCAGACTCTAGAAGTGGACTCATGGTCATGCCGTGGGACTGCCCCAGAATTGTCCATAACTCTGGGCTTATGGTCAGGCCATGGGACTGCCCCGGATCTGTCCATTCACCCAGCACTAACCCCAATCGACTGTCATACTTTCCCCTAGGGGTACAGGACGTTGGAGAGTGGACTTATCCGTCCCCCCACTTAGGCAACGTCCATGGTCCCGTTCCTCTGGGGGAGGATCTACCAGTGGGACCATGGGTAACCTGACTTTCCCACCCAGGGAGTGGCTATGGTGCCACAGCCAGCCCAATCCACACACAGGCAGGTAGGGGGTTCGGCTGCCGTGTCCTCTGCTACCCCAGTTACACTAGGGACCTCCAGGGATCTCACCAGGGAGGTGTATGAGGCAGTGCACTCTCCAGGGCGGGTACGACGACAGCCACGTCCTCTCGATACCCCCCCCCCTTCCCTGTTGTCTCAGGTTATCCTGGCCACCAAGGAGATTCTGCCCCAGGGCCACAACAGCCCACCTGCCTCCTCGGGGGCCAGAGGCTCTATGGCCCTGAGAGGGACCAGTGGCTTAGAATGGACACCCAACACAACCAGCTCCATGGTCGGATGTGGCACCCAACCTCCTCGAGCTGGCTCGACCTCGGTCTCCCCCATCTCGGGCACTGTCCAATCAGCAGGACAGCCTCCCCCCCCCCCCCCCCCCAGTCTGGCCGCCGATCATGGAGCCACGAGGGACCCGCCCTCGCGCTCCCCCACTACCCAGCTAGGGCGGGACCCTCATGTACCCCTGCAGGTGCCTCCTGACAAAGGTTCTGCGCAACCTCTCCATGAACGCGACCACCCAGAGTGTGAGGATGAGGAAGAAGAATCCTTCTCGTCATCGTGCGATGTGTCCACCCTAGAACGGTGGCGCACAGACCTTGTCGTGAGGGAGTCCCCACCCTCTGACAAAGTCCTTTCCTTCTCTAAATTCGCTGGACTGCCCCCAGTCCAGCGATCGAAACCCAAGATTGTTGCACCTCGGTCATTTACATCTATGTGGGAAGGTCCAACAACTCATGCCAGGGGTGCACAGGCCGTCCCTCCACCAGGGAAGGAATCCCTCTCGGCCCCTAATGCAGCCCTGGTTGGCATCCTTCTCGGGGACCACAGGAAGACCCAAGTCACCCCCCTGTTCTCTGACAATCCGGTGACCAGGGAAATAGCTATTTTCCCAGCAGACTGTTGGCTTATTCCCTAGCTGCCCCCCCCCCCCCCCCCCCCCCCCTCCACCACGATCTCTACGAAGAACCTGAGGGAGTGAGTGGGACTGGGAAGCCAGAATGTGGATCCTGCACACCACTGCTGGACATGTCTTTCTTGACATGCTTCTGCAGTGGGTGGAGGAACTCTGGCCAGAGGAGAACGGCGCCGTCCCAGTGTCCACTGCCTCTGGCTCAGAGACACACAAGGCGATGGATTCTCGCCTTTTCGGCGATCCCCTGATGTGATTCTTCGTCAACAGAATCTTGCATCACCTTTCGACTGCACATGATGAGCCCGTCATAGAATACATAGGGTATTTCAGTGAGGTCAGCAGTGCCACCTGTTGACCCACTCCGTCCTGGTAGGAACATCACCAGTTGGTCCGGGACTGCTTAATCGGCCAGGCAAGCCTGACTTATATCACAGCTAACCCCCATATCTGAGGGCCGTTCCCTATCTGCAACCCGTGGACCCGCCAGGTTGGGGATGGTCGCCCCACTACTGAGTTAGCAGCAGCCTGGTCCTGGAGTCTAAAGAAATGAAAAACTGCTATAAAACTCAGTCATACCCTATAAAGCTAAAAACCGATTTTCCAACTGCTTTGGATAAAGCTGAAGCTTTTCCTGATATATGTTCAGCTTTTAGCCAGTCAAAACATCTTGAGCCAGAATCCCGTCGTCACAGAAACAATGAGGAGGAAAAAAAGATGAATACATGGCTCCTCCACAAGAAAATGGACATTTTCTAAACTCTCCTTTACTGTTATCAGAATTATCAGAAGCATTAGATTCTATCCCATCCTTCTTTGTAGATAGTATTACTGCATTCATTATTCCAAAAATGTTGGATTAATGGCACTATTCCAAGAATCTGGAAAAGTTCAGTAGTAGTCCCAGTACTCACAGATAGAAAACCAAGGACAGCTGTACACAGCTACAGACCCATAGCTCTAGCATCTCATGTTGGTAAACTTTTAGGAAAAAAAAATTCAAAAACGATTGTTATATTACTGTGAAAAAAGACAGTGTGATTCCTGTTCAGCAAGCAGGCTTTCAAAAAGGTCGTTGTACCACAGATCATTTAGTAAAACTGACGGGTCGCATTAAGAACAACAATTCTCCCACAGAAAAAAGTACTGTTGCTACATTTTTTTGATGTTAAAAAGCCTATGACTGCGTATGGCACGCAAAGCTACTGTACACATTAAAAATGTTGGTATTTCTGGGAGAATGTTTGAGTACAATAAAGGCTTCCCAACAGAAAGAAGCATATGTACATGGATTGGAAGAACTTATTCATCCTTTAGGAATGTAGATATGGGTATTCCTCAGGGATCAGTTATTGCTCCCATGTTGTTCACATTCCTAATCCATGATCTTCCTAAATCAATGTAAAAAACAACGTAGGTAGTTCAATATGCAGATGATACTATCACTATTTGGGTTAACTGTAAATTAAGGAAGCATTCCAATAAAAGACAGTAAACTTTGTACAGAAGTTGTAACAAAAGGAATTAGATGAATTATCTATATGTATATGAAGAAGAACGGATTAGAACTAGCTGGAGAAAAAACGTGTCTTATGTTGTTTAACAATGGTGAGAACCCAAAGATACTACCCTCGCTTTTGCTAGATGGTCAGATTCTGGAATATAAACTAAAAAGTTAAGTTCCTGGGAGTACCTTTAACTCCTAATCTGAACTGGAAACACACACGTTGAACATTTGATTGATAAAACAAGAAAAAATTAAACGTTCTTAAAATTACATGTTGTCAACCATGCGATCAGGACTGTCATACCCTTTTACATCTATACATCTGTTTAGTCTGATCAAAATTGACACATGGGCAGGAAGTGTATTTCTCTGCACCTAATTCTCTTTTAAATAGATTGCAAAGCTTGGATAGTAAGGTCATGAAATTAGCTCTGGGAGTCCCAGTTCATAAAAACACTCATAGATGTTATAAAGAACACAAATATATTACCACTAAATGAGAAGCGAATATTGGATGTATCCAAATATATTGTCAGAAGCCTTTCTGTTGAAAATTCAGTTACTGAAGAAAGTACTGATGGATCCCAGTAAAGATTTTCCTAAGAGGTCAAAACACATGTCATATATTCAACCAATTAGAAACTACACATCTGACTATGTCACATTGTAATATTGATATTACTGCTATATCAGAATTTCCTGCAGTACCTACAATGCCTCCTTGGGAGCACCTAAATGCTTCTTTTGATTACAAATACACTTTGATAAAGAAAAGTGATAATGTAAATAATTTAACAACTGAAGTTCGTGAACATTTAGAAAACAGCTATCCAAATCATTTAAAAGTGTTTACAGATGGGTCTGTAATGGAATCCTCTGACAGTAGTTCTGGCTTTATCATACCAACTTTAAATGTCAGGAAATCATATTATTTAGGGAAAGGGGTTTTCAATCTATACCTCAGAATTATATGCAATCTGAAGGCTTTGACTTACATATATAATACACCAATTGCTTTCTATAAATTTTACTTTGTGTTGATTCCAAATCTGTTTTACAATTACTAGAGCGTTGGGACTGCAAAGCTAGAAAAGATTTGCTTTTTGAAATAAAACATCTACTGCATTGTGTCATATCTCTAGGCATAAGACTGATTGTTGTTGGGTCCCATCTCACTGTGGTATAAAGTGGAATGAAATAGCAGACAGTCTTTGCAAAAGAAGAGCAAAAATAGAAATGCTGAACAATTCTTAAAACATCCCTTAGATTTGTCCACTTGTGAATTATCCAAATAAAAAAATAGAAAAAATATATACATAAGAAGAATTTAAGTAAAAAAAATGTTTAGTTTACCATCGTGTCCCAGGTACATTGTCAGATTAATTCATAAATTGAGGCTGAATACTGTAACACTAAACATTCTCATGGTATTACTTGTGTCTGCAGAGAAAACATTTCTGTACGTCATCTTTTGTTTGAATGCTCAGTGTTGACTACGCTCTATCAGGAGAAAGGTACTGAGATGACAAACTTTGATAATGTTGGTACTGTCTGATATGGTTCACATGTTGCTGAAATTGCCATGGTTAATTTGCAGTCACCGGTTGCAAAAATTTTTATAATCATTTTTATATTTTTATTTTGTCCTGACAAATACTGTGACGCAAATGAAGTAATCGACTACGCTATTTTCCCCTCTAAGCAGGCATATATTTTGAAGATAAAAAGATGGTTGTTTCCCGATATAAAGATGTACACGTTTCTTTAAGCGAAGCCTCCTCTTCCTTCAAGCTAATTGCTCATCACTATGAGATCTGTATAGCGAACGAAAGGGAAAAGACGAAGAAGGAAAAAGTTGAACATGGTCCTTGAAACGTTATCATCTTCTGTGTCCTTCCTTTTTGTTCTCTACGTCCACATCCCCACATTAAAAACGGGAAGTTTTGTACCATACTCCCCGATTTGATGACTCTCTTCACTGCACATGTTCTGGAGTTTGTACCATAC
>JADBJO010023955.1:10000-25807 GCA_016801955.1 Conus betulinus | reverse complement strand
AATTGTGACATTCATCCCACCAGCACATTAAAAGGCATACTCATCTCTGAAAGGCGGAATAGGATTAACAAGTGAACACAGATTGGTTCACATGAATGCCTTAAAGTCTGCATGCTGGTTTGAATTCTCTTTGGAAGGATTAGGTAGGGGATAGAGTGGGCACACATTTTTAACTCCAAAAAAAGAAAAAGGAGTGTTCCAATGTCTCGAGCAAGATTAAGATTAGACCTTACACAAAGAATCCCATGTCATATACCCTCAGTGCCAGCTAGACCTCCCAAGGCACACTCGTTATGCAGATGCAGAGATCAGAGTTCCTGAAATTTGAAAAATTATATGTGTATTTATGACATGTTCAGTATCACCTGCACAAAAAATAAAACTATTGGTGTGTTACATTGAGCTAACAGCCACTGTCAGTATCACAAAAATTCCTCAGCAGGCATTAATCATGTATATATCATGGATAGTGAATTCGACTGACTTACGACATGTGATCAACAGCAGTTTTCTTCACTATTCTTTCATTGTGTTCCCCAGAACTATCCTCTCTTTATCAAGACTACACCAACCGACAATGAGTTGCAGTTTTACTACACAGTACATACATCTCTTGATGTGGTGGAGGAGAAAAATCAGCTCAGTGGGGGAAGAACGTCAATGACCTACGGGAGCTCTACCTGGGTCTCCTGTATCCCACAGAAGATTACAAAGTGTATCCTTGATGTGTTTGAATTTGTTTTGTTGCATGATTTGTATCATTATTGGTAGTGTTATTTTGTGTCCTCTCTTGATCATGTACAAAAGTAAACTGTAAAGGGAGTAAAGAAACACATGGTGTAGACAGTGTGGGTTAGCGGGGCTGCTTTGGTGGTCTTGAACTGGAGTCCTGATAGAAACATTTATTTGTGGGAGTTTTTAAGCCTTGACCAGCTCCTGTCTTAGGTTTAGTGCATTATGGTGACACATTGAAGGGTGTAAATCTATACACTGACACAGTCAGGATTTAACCACTTTGGATGCATCTCTTGAAAATGTTACTCAGATTTTCTTACAATGCCTGGTGTCGGTGTACTCTCAAGGCTGTGGAGGTAAGGAAGCAGTGAGTATTGTCATGTAATCACAGACCACAATGAAACAACACCTGGATCATCATCATTGTCCCTCATCTTTCTGAATGTCAGTTTAAAAGAAAAAAAAAGACAAGAAATTCGGGTTGGTCCATATGCCGCATGGCTCTTGTTGTGACCCCTGATTCTGAGTTGTCTTTCCCATGCTTATGGCTGCTGATGAGTGTCATTGGGTCCCCACATTGCAGTGTACACGGAACGTTGTGATCACTGTTGTGATTTTGGTGGACAGGCTCATTGACATTGGGAGATCTTTCCGCCCTGGGGATGCTCAACTCACTGATTGGCATTGATGGGTTGGTGTCGGTCGAGTGAGGCTTAGTAGGTGTGTCTTGTGTGTGCTTGGAATTTGGACGGGGCTTTATTGTTACGTAGGTACTGAAGTACACAGGCTCAGTGCCGTGTCTGGGTTGGTTTTTCACTCTTGGGGGGAAGTTTTTGAGACGAGGAAGGTGTGACAGTGACGTGGCCACATCTTCTTGATTTGTCCTTTCTTTTCCTTCTTCCCTTTTCTTCGTCGGGTTCATTGTTACGCATTCCTTAGTTATCCGTCTCTTGTTTTTCTGAGTTTCCGTTTGTTCTTTTTTTTTGTGTGTCTTTGTCCGGTTTGAATCCTAATCCGGCTTTACCGGAATGCAATCTTAAATTGTGGGTCCTCTGCTGCTTCTCTATACGTGTTTACGCAGATCAGGAAACACAAATGAAGGGGGGTGTTACCTCCCTCCACACTCGTTTAAGTAGAGTTACTTTCTTAT
The DNA here is from genome assembly GCA_016801955.1 of Conus betulinus. NCBI lineage: Eukaryota > Metazoa > Mollusca > Gastropoda > Neogastropoda > Conidae > Conus > Conus betulinus. Next base: position 23,922 of record JADBJO010023955.1, on the reverse strand, counting down.
GCCAAAGCAAAAGAGCAAGACATGAATCAAAAGAAAAAAGGCAAATCTCCAAAAGCACAAAAGGAAAAAAGAACAAGGAAGTAAAAAAATGGTAGGCGGAAAGAATGAAAACAAAAAAATAGGAAAAATCAGAAGGAGGAAGAAAAAAAAAGAAAAGAGAATAAGGGGGGAGAGGAAAAAGGGGAAAGGAAAGAAAAGAAAAAAGGGATCGGGAAAGGGAAAAAAGAAAAAGAAGGAAAAGGGAAAGAAGGGGAAAAAAGGCACGGGAAGAAAAAAAAGACAGAGAAAGAAGAAAAAAAAGAGAAGACGGGAAAGCGAGGAAGGGACATAGAGATGACGACGACAGAGAGATAAGACTCAACAAGGAAGCTCCGATCACGCACCAATAAACACGAACAGACCCCACGCTCGCATCCCAGTCCACCCTAAGGAAAGGGGAAGGTTGAAGGGGGGTGATCAAGGAAAAGCAGAGGCAAGTGCAAATAGGCGCAAGGACGAGGACGAAAGCAGCAATCTGGCACCGATAGTTTATAAGACTTCAACATAGCAGGGACCGTTCTCGACATCGAACACATTGGTGAACTCAAAAAAATGGAAAGGTGAGTGCCAAAACAGACAAGAGGAAAATTTCGTGGTCAAAGTAAGATCTGTCAACAGAACAACGAATTGGTATTGCACGCGAATGAAAGAAATGCCAACGAGTAGGGTGGAGGGGGCGAGAGACCGCACAACGACGAAAAAAAACATAATAAACTAGGTGCTAAAATCCTGGGTGAAAAAAAAAACACGCAGGTAAATGAGTGAATGTTTGTGTGCACTGCAAAGCGAAACTTGCAGGGATTAGGTGCCGAGAGGCAAAATGAGACACAATGCTGGAAGAGATGGAGGGAAATGGTACACGTAGATTGCAGTCGCCACCGTGCAAAGAGAGTGGGATGGGATGGTGTGGGGGGGCAAGAGGTATGGGGGGGGGTGTAGGGGGGGGGGGGGGTGGTGACTGGGGGGAAGGGTGAGAAGAGGAAGGATGGACAAGAAAACCCGAAAGGGAAGATGAACACACCCCGCACCCTCCGCACAAAGCCCAAGAATCCTTTCCTATCACTCCCTTAAACCCCCCCATGATCGGCAGGGGCAAAACTGAAACCAGGGAACAGCCTCGTTCGGCAATAGAGTTTGGGTTTGGTTGAAGGTGGCGTGGAGGTGGGTAATAGGGGGGGTGGGGCAGTTTGGGAGTAAGAGAACATGGAAGATAAAACAAAAAGAATCGAGGGCGGTGTCATGTACAGAGAAATTGAATGTCTGGAAACCTGTGGGGAAGGCAGCACAGAATGGTGGAGGTGGGAAAATAGCAGGATACTAAGAGTCAGGAAAAAAGATGGTTTGGAAGAGGTTCCAAGCCCAGATAAAGCGAGAGAAGTCACATGAGTCGAACAAAGTCCGACAAAACGCATTACATAGTGAGTAAGTGGTCGAACAGGCGCAAACACTGGACTACAAATGAAGCGCAGAATCGCGCAATCATATGGAAAGGGGGAGTAAACTATTATATGGGGAATTGGGGAGGGGAGGCATGAAGATAAGGCTTATAAAGAGGACGGGGCGTGCAAGACGAATGTTGGGAGTAACAGGTATCAGAGAGCAACATCCAGAAGAAAATAGGGGTCTGCAACTGTAAAAAGAAACCTTGTGGGTTGAAGAAAAGGCAAGCGTCAGAAGCAAACACAAGCAAAAAGAGAAGACGAGAGAGGAAGAGAAGAGGGAAATGAGAAAGTGGTGCAGATAATTATATAGATAATACATACTGGTTATGGGGTATTATGTGGAGGGTGGCGTGTAAATGCATCATTCTTAGGATTACTTGGCTGAACGAGTACGAGAAGGAAAGGTAACCCATGCTGTAATCATTGTGGTGTTGCCCAGAGGCGTGGATGGAACGTGGAGGGAGGGCGACCTGAGGAGTGGGGTGCAGTTAAAGGAGGAGAGTGGCTATACCGAGGCAATCGGATAACAGTGGTAAGGATAAAATAAACGGGCAGTAAGAACAGCAGACTGGGGGGTCGTGACGAGGGTCAAGAGGTATGGAACAAGGGAGCGAGTCCAAATTGTTGGAGTGGAGGGTGGATCGTCAAGTGGCCGCGCTCTGCACACAGACAATAGGATCAGAACAGAAGGAGCAGGATACAACCGACAGCAGAGGGACGATCGCTGCATGACCGGCATGAGACAAAAGAATAGAGACAAAAAAAGCAGAGATGAAAAGACACAGAAAAAGAAAACCAGCGCCGGTTGGCTTAGACAGTACAGGGAACGTTGAAAATAGATTAAGGTATGAAAAACATCAATGCATCGACCCAACACGGTTAGGCGAGGTCACGCTGATTACAGGCGGGGGGAAAAATACACGTGTACAGGATAAAAAACGGAGATGATGGCGGACAGAGGGGCTAATAATGGACAAGGGATTGGGCAGTGAGGAGGGGGGAAAAAAAAACCGAAGGTATGCCGCGGAGATCACAACGTTCTGGTCATTGAAGAAGTAGAGGAAAGATTTTGGGGAAGAACCGGCCAACAGGGGTCTCTGCAGAGGTCCGAAAAACACAAAAAGACGCACAGGGCCGTGGGCTGTGATAGAGCGAGCTAACGGGCAAGCCTTTCGACCCACCGGGGAACACAGTGTAGATCACAGGTGGGGGAAAAAACATATGATATCGTGCATGCCATGGAAGACATTTCCTCGTGCTTAAACTGAGTCTACACACAAAACGAAACACTTAAGCCGGAAGGGGGGCGGTGGGACCGCACAGCGGGCACGGTGGTTGGGGTGTGGCCGAAGGGACGTCACAAGGAACACACACGCAGATGGTGACGCCGTGAGTCTGAACTAGTGATGCGGCGAGGCACCCACGTGTCTAATCACCCGCAGTGGGCGCGGTCATTCCAACACAATATACGCTAGCGAAGGGTGGGCGGGACCAGAGTCACGAGGGATCAGGAGGAAGATGGGGGTCGGGGGGGCCAGAAGGAGGTGCTAATTGCAGACACGAGGTCAGGGCGAGGGCCTGGTATGATGGTTTGCGGATTGAGAACTAAAAACGGCCGAAAAATAATAGGGGGGCCAAGACCTTTGTGCCGTTGGCGGAAAAAAAAAGCAGGCCGAAACGCAGACACAATCATATGGCGTGGAGGGCGGCGTGCGTTCCTCGGTCGAACACCGGTTTTGTAGGTCCTGGGCCGGGAAGGCGAAAGAAAATGGAAGAGGCAGGGGGCGGAAAAAGCATACGCGAAGGCGAGGAAGTATCAGGCTGAGCGTGAAGTTCATAAGAGGGTAAGTCAGGCCGGACGAGGTGCACAGACAGCGGAGTTGCCGTTAGCTGCCCAGAGAGATTTCGGGGGGGGATGCCACATTGATTAAAAAACCAAAAGGGAGGACCGCAGGGGAGGAACTGTGGAACAGTCCGAGCTGCTGTCATGAATAATTACGCAGGATGGGGCAGGATGATAGGGGGTATCTGCCAAGAGTGGGTATCTCACGCGAAGTTATGCATGCCAGACACTGGCGAGGTCATCCAGCTGCACAAAAAAAAAGAAGGGGGGTGTGTGGGTGGGAAGTCCGGGCAGGCCATGAACGAAAGACGGCAAGGGGGTATGGGAGGGGTCGTTCGACACGAGCTGCGTGTGGAAGATCTGCAAGAATATCGGGCCCCAATGCAGCGATGTAGAGACAAAAAGTTTGGAGATAAAGAGACCTAATACAAACGCCAAAGAAAAGCAGTAGGAACCATCTCGCCGGTTTGGGCGCCCATGAGTAACTGCATTCGGGGTATTTCCTAGGGGCACAAATTTCAATTGGGAGTACTGTGTGGATTTGGTTTTAATCACGGGAAATGTAAACCTTTGGGGTGCGTGTGACTCACAGCGCCTCGTTTCCAGATCTGTCGAAAGCAATTGTCGGTTGAAATATAGGGCAATTGGTCCAAATGTCAGTCCCACCTTATTTTAAACCCATCGGGCAGATTTTGTTGCAGATAGACCTTGTCTGGGATATCAAGAGCCTGTTGCTGCTTTCTGGGGTCTAGGTACCGTCAGTTATTAAGAGTTATTCTGGGATGGAGTGGTCAGTGCCTACGTGCTCTCTTACATCATTTCATGCAAATTAAACGTATGCAACAAGCTAGCTTACAGCTTCCTTTTAGTACTAGGAAAAAACTTCTCTTATGGTGATTGAATGTCGCTTTCTGCTCCTATAGTAGGCCAGGGAATATCTTTAGCTTCATCCTGTTGAGATTTGTAATGAGTTTGGGCAATACCAGACCAACCTTCTGATGTCTACCTCCTAAGAGGAGACACTCACGCATCCGTTTGTCCAGAATGGTGCTGGACATGTTGTTTCTAAAAGGTCCCTTCTGTTTTAAAGTAAAGGTCTGTCATAGAATTTATGGAACGGCTTTCTGTGTCATTGTTTTGTAGATTCCAAATTTTTCTCAATTAGTCTGTCCGTGGTATGTTTATCGAATACAAGGAAGGTGTATAAACTTCATGCCTTCTGTGTTGTTGTTGCTGTCCATGGTTTTTCTCAATGCGCACAGTTGGGGGGGTTGGTTGATCAATCTCTGTCCATGTTGCATTCTCAATTTCTTGACTAATTCTTTTGGTTGCGCGGTGTTTCTTCTCCCTATCCCTCCTCACGGGGTCTCCTTGGTACTGTTTAGGCAACCCCCCCGCCATTCCTAGGTGTCAGAACCATTTTTTTTCTCTTACATTTCACTCTCTTTTCTTGAGCCAATTTTGAATTCCCTCATAGTGTTGGGGTTACATTGTTCATCTTCAAACACAAGTCAGCATGTTTACTATTACCAGTAAATGATCATTAGGTAATTTCCTTTTACATTGGTAGTAATGAATGAATGAATGGAGAACCTAATGGAATGAAAATTACTGGGTGGAAAAAAAAAAATTTAATTTGATTCAAAAAGCATTGGGTTTTTTGATAAGCGGTGATACAGGTCCACTAGGCTTATCAGATCAATGTGTACTGTTACTAGTGTTTAAAAAGGAGTACTTGCATTTTTGCTGAAAACACTCATGCCTCACACAAGCGCCTTTGCAAAAATGTTCATGATTGGTGTGGTCCAATAAAAGTAAATAATTCAAATTACAAAACACTTATTTAGCCTTGATTTAGAGGGTAATTACGGGTTTTTACCTGTTTTTGATGGAGGCGGGCAACTCAATGCTAAGGGAGAAATCTGTAGAAAGAATTCAGTGACTACTTCCCTAATTTCAGGACTACAGAGAAGAAATCTTTTAGTGTATGGCATAACGTATCCATTTATTCAGTATTTTCTTTGCAACTCAAACTGGAACAGAGTTTGAGGGGAGAACGGTAGAATGGGTTAGAGTGAGAAAAAACTGCTTTTAGAACGAGAGAGATTGATAAATCGTGTATTGAAAATTCCGCTTGCCTTTCATGTGCTTCATGACTCCTTTAGCACAGATGGCTGAAAGTAAAGTAACTGCCTGTATGAAAGACAATGTCATGCTAGATATGAGCATATCCCAAAGCAAATAATTGAAGTCAGGATGTGTGTTAACCTATGCCATGATAATGGGTTTTCTTCTCTGAAAAAGGGTTGAAAAAGGGGAGTTGTGCAAAGCGAGATGCTTTTAAACTGGGATGGAAAATGGAGAAAAGGACGGAAACAGGTAAGTCATTTATTTATCAGGAGGTGCTTTTAGCTTCAAATGGTCTGTACGAGTATTTGCAGCGGTGATCACCTGTCAGATTGTGGCAAGACTGTGAAGCAGGTTTTTTGGCAAGATGGAACACTGTAATGTTTCTATATAATTTCTCCGACTGTTATGTAATTCAAGAAAATGATCCCATGCGAGTTACTTAGAAAAACTGTTTGGAAGAAGGTGGTCAGAAGTGGGGGAAGAATGGGGGTAGGGTTTGAGGTGGGGGGCGGTAGGGGGGGGGGGAAATGGGAAGGTGGTGCGGTCAGGGAATAGGGTGCGTGTGATTAGTCCTGTTTAGTGCGGCTTTGTGAGCCTTCGTTTGGATGCAACTTTCTCTAAAAGTATTGTGCGGGAAAAATATGGTTTATGACGGAACTTTTAGTTCTCCTGTATTGTGAAGCGCTCTGAGGTATGTCTTTTTCTCTAACGAAGAACTGCGCTTAGTATATATAAGCCGCTCGATTGATTCGGGGTATTGGAAAAAGAGTAATTCCCAGAAACAGGTCTTAATCCGTTTGGATTCAGACTACAAAAGCTACGCCTTACTGTGTTTGGATTCAGACTTCTAATCTTCTGCCAATTGTGTTGGGATTCGTGACTCTTTCATAGTCTTCTGCCGTGATGTTGCCGTAGATTGTCAGTATGACACTCTTCGCACATGAGGTGCAGTGTAGAGGTCTAAGTAGGACACTCATGCGGTGTGTTATTGTGGTTCAGGCAGATAGACACATGCCGATCCATCACGTGCACCATTCCAGTGTCGAAAATTTCCGTTTTTGAGGACCCATGTCCATTGTTGGAGCAGCCCAAGTTTATGTTTTTGAATCACCCTGTTTCCATTTGTTGGGGCGTATCTAAAAAAGGGTTCAATCCATACCCTCTGGACCTTTGCTGTGGTTTTGGACAATAGACAGAATGCAAAATGGGTACGGACTCGGCCTGCCACGTTTGTATGTGGCGCTCATTGTGTGTGTCCCCTGTGTGTCTGATAGACAGTAATGCGTGGACTCATGCTTTGGTTATCAATCAAAGTGCTTGGTTACAGGACGGACCATGGTCAAACATACATTAGGGGGGACTGATTTTGATGATACTGTGGTTCGACATGCTTGCCACTGCACATGAATTTTGAAGGTAGGCGGTGACTGCTGAAAATTTCGGTTTTTGTCACAACATACGATCTGCTACATGAGATTGGCAATATACACCTAACAGGGAAACTGGTATAATAATAAAACTGTATAACAAGTACTTTGGTCTATTACGACTGGATTCTTTTTTTCTTCTTTGTTTTCCCAGAAAAGTTGAGAATGTGGTGGTGGGTCATGAAGATGCAGCAAGACGTGAACAAGTGAATGAAGGCGGTTTTATGCTGGGGATAACGTCGGTGGGAATGATGCCAGCCATACGAATATTGCCAGTACATGTGCCCCCTGCCACCCAGAAACAGGAATACAGGAACAGGAGTCTTCACAGGGACATTGTAGAAGGAAGTAAAATTTGAGAAAAAAATTGGACCCGTGTTGTTTTTGTGTGCAATGTAAGTAAGTGTGTGGTGTGTGGTGTGTGTTGGTGAGAGATGTAGCCATGGCGAAAATGATTGGCTGTGTGATGAAGGAAGAGGAAAGTAGAAAAGAAGCGCGGAAAACATTATGTTTGCAAAAGATCATGTGATGTATAGTAGATGAAATGTAGATTGGCAAAGTAAAAGTGTATGAGAATTTTTGGTTGAATGTAAACACCTGTAAACTATGTTTGCAAAAGAATTCATATATGTGTCATGTGATTCATTAAAGGTTATAGACAGGTGAGTGTAGTGGGACCCGATGCATATAGATCGCTGCAAAATTCGAGTTTGCAGGTTATCTATTCTTCCCAATATGAGTCATGGAAAACGATGCAACTAGAGCAAACGATTATCTTGGAGAACTACAAAACATAGTCGTCGTATCGTGGACACAAAATGAAATATCCAATGCCAATTCGCTACATTTTTCATATTTTAAAATATCGTGACAGTTATCAGTTGTTCACATTGAACATCTTCATGGACCAGGCATTTGATTGATAAGTTCAATATCTTGAACCTTCTCCATACTCTGAGTCTAGTTTAAGCCTCTTCATTGAAACACTGACTGGTTCTAGGCCTTCACTCAAAGTTAATGACGAAGAAAACACAGCTAAGGATTTCAAAGATCAAAACAGTACCAGATACAAAACAGCCTGAAGCAGATTTGTCCTACTGAACATGAGAGGGTGATACTCATTGGATGCATCTCATGATCGAACAAAAAACCACCACGCAAAATAAACTTTTCTACAGGGAATTTCTGCAATTCCAGTAAGTGTTCCAATTAACAATGGATGCCTAGTGCGTTTTTTCCTCATGAGACTAAATACGTGTGTGCGTTTTCGGCCAATGAGAATTTATGCTGTGCAATAAACAATATCCTTTGTCTTTTGGACGGTGCAGTTTGATTTTTAATTTGTTGATCTTGACAGGCAATACATTAACAATAAAGACGGAAAATTCATTCTCTCCAACACCTTATTTTCATCAGTAAGCGAGGACATAGGCAATTGGTGACCAAACGGGACATGGTCACACCGTACCCTTGATACATTTTTAAAACTGAAATGCTACCCATGGAAACTGCTCTGGAACATAACCACCAGTTAGGCACATAGGTCCAATGTCATTGTGATAGATGGTGGATTTCAGGCAAAGCGAGGATCTCCCTGTCGTGGGCAGGCAATGTCGATATAGGGTGCAACAACAAGATGAAAACCGACACCTTTAACCAATTCCAATTCTTGTGATAATTGTATCACTCTAACTGATAGAAGAAGTGCTCCATTTCCACACATTCCTGGTCAAATTGTCTTTGTATCTGGTAACGTGAAAGGAAAGGGACACCTTTAAGCGTATAGGAATAAGACTTTGGAAAGCAGTTAAGTCTATCAGTTTCAACTAGCTGAAAGCTTTTGCTCGCGTGCAGTGTTTGAATTTTGTAAAAATAAACTGAACGTGGGGAATGGATTATATCTGCACATGAATCACACAAACTTACCTGAATACCAGAACTACAAATACATCTAGGTTTATCTGTCAGAAACTTCCAAAGTTTATTCACCTACAAGTTCATTCACCAATATATTCAGTGTTGGGGTCATTTATGAATGGCAAGGATGCACTGGTAAGTAAAGGGCAAACTGTCCAATTCTGACACTGGTCCTGGGAAGGCAAGGCTTACATTACAAACATGTCTTCTAAATTTACATGACGAAGATAAAATGTTTACTTCTAATCTTCGCACACACAACCAATTTAAAAAACAAACTTTCAGACAAATTCAGTTAACTGGTACATGATGGATATGGATAATAATATCAGTGTATCACTATTTCACTTCTTTTATGTGCATTGAAGACCTTGCCCAAGCGGACAAATGCCTCACCACAGAGATTCTGTACTTTTTCCTTCAACTTACACTGTTGCTTTGTCAGACATCACATTTCCCAGTATAAGCACTTCAGTGCTTGGACCGAAAATATGATCACATTAGCCATTGAAATGGTAGGCATACCTGCCTTTTTTCCCTTAAAAAAAAAAAATATGCCTACTTAATCCAGCTGAACTCCATACAGAATAACACTTGCAAGATCAAAAGCAAAAATACCCCATCATCATTACTGAGACAAATACAGTTGTATTCCTATGCTGTGATGAGCGCAGCTATGACAGCACTTCCCAAATCGGTTTCAGACAACTTTGTGCACGTTATACTATTACACAAGATTTTGCCACAGAGACACAATGATCACAGAAGAAGTGAAAAAAAAAAGGCAATGGGAAGACCAAACCCATGTCCAAATGTAATGCCATGCATACATATTGATTCTTGAAATTTATGATCATGAAAGCATTGTTTACCTCCCCTACCACAAGACTGTCAAAGATCTAAATTTCCCACCTTGTTTTTGAGAAGTAATACTGTCAATGGAGGACAAATACTGAGCTCACTTTTGTTCTTTCTTCTCTCGATTACTTTGTTTAATGTTTATGACTGGAAAAGAAAATCACCTATAAATCTAAACAGGAACTATCGTTTTGCTACTGTGTTCACATATATAAACTAACATAATAATGCACACCCCTACACCTTGCAATTGTCTAAACATGACTGAAAAAAATTAAAAGGACAAATATCAGTGTCTTATGGCAGACAGAAAACAAAACAACATCAAACACATCCGACACAAAATACAGTCAGTAATATCTTCAACTGTGGTCATCGTGTTTTTGATTTTTTCTTATTTTTAAACCCAAGATGATTGATGTGAATTTGAGTATCAGGAATCCCTTTGATTATTATCCTACTCTAAGAAAAAAAGTAGTGAAAATGAAAGAGAAAGTATTTAATGCCACAAAAAACACATCAATTAAAAGTCATTAATTTTTGACAAGTAGACATTCAACATTGACAGTTAGTGCCTACTCTGAACAATATGTACGATTTTCCTTATCTAATCGCCAGGTTACATTAATGTTGCTGCTATGGCATTAACAGCTATTAAATAAAAAGTTGTCATAACAAAGACAGGAGAGTGGTAAAAAAAAAAGCGGACGATGAACAAGTACAGTGAATTTTAAAAGGCAGTCAAATAGAATGTCAGAAAAGAGGAATTTAACGGCATAGAACTTCCAGAGGCCAGGTGAGCTGTTTGTACTGAAAGAGTTCCTGGCATCCTCACGTGGACGCAAAATTTACCAGTGTTGTCGCCAATTTTATCACATGACTTCATAACAAGCCAATGTTACACGGTCCAAAACAGATGAAAAGAAAAGAAAAAATGTACATGTTTTCATTTTCTTTTGTATTAAGCTATTTGGCTTTATTTATGAATTGTTAAAAAAATGATTTGTTGTTATATATAGTTTGTTTTCGTTTGTCCTTACATGATACATGTTCTTGACTGTTTTGAGTGATTACTAAAACGCACTAATCAACACCGAAAAAGTGATGAGACGTTCTGAATTAAGCTAGATTTCTACATTTGCTTTACATATTTCTCTTAAATTCAGTTAATTAACAACAGGTCTTTTTTTTTAAACCAGCTCAGGTTTGTTGGAAGTCCCTTTAACTGTTAAATAGATTACATTATAATCCGAGGAAGAGGAATAACTGTCATTTTTGCTAGTGTAATACTTCAGGGCAATGAAGAGTATTGTTCATTAGAGAGACAATAGCGACTTTTTGTATTGCTTTCTATAACTGAGGTCTTAATAATACACATATGCGCACGCTCTCTCTCTCTCTCTCTCTCTCTCTCTCTCTCTCTCTCTCTCTCTCACCAAACGAGCTTGAAGAACTGGCACAGATATGATGATACAACAGATCTTTTTTGTGGCGATTGTTGATATGCAGAAAAGTGATTTACATGGTATATGCTTCTTTTTTTCTACAGGTTAAAAACAAAATAGGTGACGGTTTCACCCTTTCTAGAGATTCAAAGCTGGTAAAGAAAATCGTCATCAAGGGTTTCCCTCAAGGACCGTGACGCTGCTGCTACGATCAAATTGAAAAAATTGGCAGCCTGCCCATACGGTGCGTATTTCATTGTTTCTACACGTTTGGTTTTGTTTTTGTTGTTTCTTTTGACATTGCCCTTAGCATTACTTATTCTTCGTTCACTTAGACAGGAACCCCAGGCTGCTGTACGGCGGAGACCCTCCAGTGATCCATAAAGCTTTTCCCTCATCAGTGTGTTAGCAGGCCAGGTCTCTGCCCTAAGCTTTTCATGTGTCGGACAGTCCTGCAAACCTCCACATTGGCGAGTCTTCAAGTTGCCCATGCAATAAAGCCCCAGTGACAGTGGAACACTTCCTGCACTGTTTTAGTCTAGCCGTTCTGTGTCCTTACGATAGTTGTCCTTCAATCCATACACAAAACGGTTCATTTGCACTGCTAAGAACGAAGATTTGTTTACAGAAAAATAATGGTAAAGACAAGGAGGAGGAGGAGGGGGTTCTGTGTGTGTGTGTGTGTGTGTGTGTGTGTGTGTGTGTGTGTGTGTGGGTGTGTGTGTGTGTGTGTTGTTTCCATTTTGCATTAAAAAGCAACAGTGCAAGCTACTTACAGAAAGTCTACTATGAACAGTTTACGTGCTACTGCCTCTGATGAAGACAAAACATACTGATGATAAGCTGATGATACTAGACAGCATGAACAGATGTTTGTGTGCCTGTGACAACTCTGTGTTAGACAACAATCACCAAAGTTTTTCACCGGCCAGCTCACGAGCAACGGAACGTTAAAGGTCCAGCGAGGTGAAGTCCAAAAATTCATGCTGAGTGAGTCATGGTCTCAGATGGAAGCACTAAGAACATACGGTTCAGTTTCCTCCATTTATTAAACATGTCGCCGAGTGGACTTTTGTTTCGATTTCCTGGCCTATCGTGAAAGTAGCAAGTTTCTCTGAGGCTTCATAAATTTGTCCAGATATGTGATCATTCCAAGCTCTTCCTTGTTTGTTGGAGACATTTCCTTCTTCTTTCTTTCTTTTTAAAGCAGCAGCTTTTGCAGGATCTGGCTTGAGAACTTCAGCGTAAATGATATATCTCAATTAATATACTTCTGTATTCTCTACTTTCAGTTTATCAGGGTTGAGCTGGATAATTTCCCAACACAGTGTTTGAGGGTGCGAGTCCGGTCTTTGTCATGCACTTCAGTTCTGCCAGTGACCCAGAGGATGTTGTTGTCAATAAGGACAAAAATGCTGTCCGTGTGATCAAATGTCTCTTTAGTTTCTGCTGAAATTCATCTTGTGTGGGATTCGGGGCTGAAGGACTTGCACAGGAAGCGATATAGACATAAGGATGAACTGAAGTTGGTCAGGAATGACCTTTGTTCATCCCATATGATGGTCAATTAGGTTGAGCGGGCATCAAATTTGTGGTGAAATAGTTTGCTCCTTTTCGATGTGCGAGTATGTCATCCAGAGAATGGACACTGTAGAGTGACTTTTCTATTGCTTTATTCAATGCTTTCTAGTCATTGCAAACAACGTAGTTTTCCATTTGATTTTTCTTCGATAAACAGCGAATTCAACCAGTCCATAGATTGTCATTCGTGATGATATTCTTTTGATCCATTAGGTCCAATATGTCTTTCAGCGATTCCCAGAGAGCACCTGGTTCTCGACGTGGAAGATGAAACTACGTGTTTCAGGTTGAGATGGATTTTTGACTTGTATCCATATGTACCAAGTCCACAGAATACAACTTCGTATTCTCGTAAGACTGCTTAGTATGTGATTTTGCACTGGGTTTTTCGCATTCTTCAGGAGTATCAGCATCACAAAATGCAGACCAAGCCAAGGTAGTCTCGCAACTGATGTTGATGGTATCTCAGCAGTGTAGTTACGGCTTTCAACCTGCTCAGTTTCGTAGATTCAGATTTGAGGCTTGTTTTCAAGGTATCTTTACACTGCTCATGTTTTTCGAGTTGGGTTCGAGAGAGAAAGGTGTCACAGACTTATTTTTGAATGACGGTCTGTTTCGTACCAATATCAATTTCAAAGTCTCTACAGCAGGGCCGATCAGATTTGGTAAAGACTTGGCTTGTTTAATGTTTTCAGGTTAAATTGTTTAAGACTGGGTCGACGAAAAAAGTCGGACTCGTATTCAACACATGAGAAAATACTTTGATGACAATTTTCCTCAGAATGTACATTTTATAGGGTTTCTTTTGTGATGCTGGTGTTGAGTGTGAGAAATGCAGCTTGCTGCAACATGCTCCTTTGGAGACCACCATTAGATTTGCTGTTTGTACTGTGATGACCAGAAGCTTCAAATTCCCAAGTTAGAGCATTCCTTTACAAACACTAGGTGTTTTCAGGACCGACATGGGTACACCCGAGGCTTTTGATTCTGAAGTCACTAGGTGAGGCATAGGGCACCGCCTGGGCCTACACTGGTGCCATAAGTGGATAATAGTCCTCTCAAAGTGCGGATAGCTGGTTAACTGAAAAACTGTCAGTCACATTTTGCTACATTGCAGGTATTTAGATGTGGCGTGCTTACTAACCCAGTACAAGAATCCTCAGACTGCTGAAAGTTGCCTAGCATACCATAACTTTAAATGTTTTGAATGATGGTAGTATGACATGAATGAGATGGACAG
>JADBJO010023955.1:0-5000 GCA_016801955.1 Conus betulinus | reverse complement strand
TATGGTGTTGTCTGATTTCTGACCTGCAGATTTGAAAGCAAAGAACTACTGTGCATTTTTTTACAGCCTTAGCGACCACCATAGAAGAATCCTCAACAAAAAGAAATATTCATTGTTAAATGGCATGTTCCCGATTTGTATTCATATACTAGTTGTAATTATGACAATAAAGGTACTTATCTAAAACACCTGTTCTTCAGGTACACGGTTGATCGTAATGCACGACAAACGAAAAGGACAATCAATAGCAGGACCAACTATTTTCACAGCAGAAAGGGATAGTCACACCTTAACATACACTATATCAGGATAACTGCTAGTATGTTTTTGTTTTACATTTCGTGTACGTTATGTGTTCATATACTAGTACAAAGGACCTGGAGCACTCGCAGACCTATGCATAATATATTGATGTTGTTGTTTTCTGCAAAAACACAGATGGATAGGCTCCATACATATCCATTACATGAAAACAGAGTTTTGAAAATGGCAAGTATTAACTGTAGCTTTTCAAACACTCGTACTAACACGCATATGCACATGCATACACCTTAAAACTTAAAGCATTTTCACTTTCGGACTTTATCATCTGGCTCAATAGACCTACGTACGATTGTTTTACTGACTCAGTAAGTCAGGTTTAGGTTAAGAAATATACGACTTGTGCCATTTGTATATGCGCTTAAGTATGTATAAATTCATGTACATGAATAAATTAGTAAACTATTTGTCGTCCCTGTTCCCTTCTCCCTTTCCTTCATCTCTCCTTCCTTCAGTCTCATCCCACACTCTTCTCTTTCCTCTCTCTCTCTCTGTCTCTCTCTGTCTCTGTCTCTCTCTGTCTCTGTCTCTCTCTCTCTCCTCTCTCATTCACTATCTCTCTCTGTGTCTGTCTCTCTCTCTCACTCTCTCTCTCTCTCTCACTGTCTCTCTCTTTCTCTCTCTCTTTTTTCTCTCTCTGTCTCACACACACACATACACACACAGGCGTGCGCGCACGCACACGCTCGCGGTACACACACACACGTGCACGCGCACGCACACGCACACGCACGCACGCACCAACGCACACGCGCACACACACACACACACACACACACACACACACACACACACACACACACACACACACACACACACAAGTTAAACAAACTATTTGATCTTATCCTTGGAGTCTCTGCCGAACCATTTAATTTCGCTTGTCAAGGGGTGGGTATCGGTCGTGTTTTCTGTCTCGGCCCCTGTAGGGATCCATAGTCTTGGAGAATGTGTTCTTTGCTGTGATGTACTAGTACTGGTGATTTTGCTGAATTGACTGATAGTTTTTGACATGTACAATGTATGTTAACATGTTCGCTTCCTCGTGTTATACTTCTGTAGTAACGTACGTGGCCATCACACCCATGCCTGTCATATTATGACCTTCCAAATCAGCCTAACAAAATGATTGAAAACAGAGAAAAATGTTGGATAAGTAAACTGTTGGAGTAGTGAAATCGACGCCTGCTATCAATTTCAACAATTGTAACCATATTTGATTCAAGAAATCATCGTTCACCCCCAGTATAAGTTTGAATACACAAAGAGCAAATATGAATACTGTAACAGCTTGGAATAAAGTATTTCTAGTGCCTAGTGCGTTTTAGCATCATTTTTATTAAAGCCACTCAAAATGAAAGATTCAACCCAGTTAACTGTACCTTACTGTCTTCGTTGAGCTCTTTTCTTAGTTTTTTCCGTTTCTGTTCTTGTACTTTCAAAGTGTTTTGTTGGGATTGAAAATTCTCAGGCATGGGCTGATGTGAAGATTAGAAGTTATTCTACGTGGAATCTTTACATGTGCCCATAAAGAGATTGACAAAGTAGTAAAGACGAATACTGTATGAGTCAACAGGGCTGTACTATTCTCATAGATATATTTAAGTGTCTGCTATGACACTACCATCCTCAGCGGAGAGGGGGAGGCACCACTGCACCCTTACTCTTGGTCATCCGAAGTGCGTGTCTTTTCAAAACTGTTTTCTTTTTTTTCATTCTTCAATTTCATAAAAACCACAGTAGTGTTTTGTATACCTGTTCCTCTACATGCGGTTCGTTTTAGTATATGCCGTTAGGAACTGATTTTCAACATTGATAGCATGTTTAATCTTTTCAGCTCCAGAATGCACAGACAGCAACGCTATAAAGCTAGATAAGTTTAACATCAAACCTCGTGCACAGACGTCGTCAGAGGACAGCGAAACCTTCACGGCGACCGGTGGTAATAAAATCAAAATTGTCATAAAGGCACCAAGAGAGGGAAACAAACCAGGACAGGCTGTTTGTTTTCAAGTTTTTGAAACTGAAGCTTGACAATATTGAAAAGTTGTTTGTCAAATTGGTCTACGAAAACAAACCAAATGAACGCATTGTAAGCTGCAGAAACTGTATATTACTGTGACCATCGATCTGTCTGTGTGTCTGTCAGTCTGTATATCTGCCTTTGTCTAATTTCTTTCCTTAACTGTGTGTGTGTGTCTGTCTCTGCCTCTGTGTGTGTGTGTGTGTGTGTGTGTGTGTGTGTGTGTGTGTGTGTGTGTGTAAAGGTAGAGAGAAAGGTGTACATGTATGTGTGTGTTTGAGTCTAAATTATGTATAATAATGATAGCTTTTATTATGATAATTGCTATCTCAGAATGAAAGTTATGTCAGCAACAACGATGAAAAAATTAATCACCATCATTACAAATTCTATATTTTTCCTCATTGTGCGAGCCTATGTACACATTCGGATGTTTGTACACGTTGATTTTGGATGTCTGTATGCGTCAGTTCTGTCAAAAATAAAGATTTTCTTACACCACTATCACAGCCACCATTTTTATGATATCAGAAAGCACCATTTATATCGTCTTAACAGCACTGGCACTGGCAATGAGATGCAGACATGGTGATTACCATGATATTCCTTCATTATCTACGATTTTTTTTCTCACACAAAAAATGACAGGTCAGACCCATCTAAAAATCGTAGATTAACATCTGGAGACAATTTGATCTGAATGGAACAGAAATGTGTTACCTGTTTGTACATGAAATATCACCTGGGTGCCAGGGTGACATTTTGTTATGCAACATCAATACAGAACATCACTGAGTGACATTTTACACAGGCGTGACATTATGTACCGCAACAGAGACCCTCATATTTCTGTCCAAGAACGAAGTCAGTTTAAAACCAGTCAACTGGGAACAGAAAGAAACAAATTATGCGACAAAGAACATAGCCTGAAAATAGCGCAAGATGGAGACAAATATGCTGATGGAGGATAGAAAGCAAATAATCACCAAAATCAACAAGAACGACAACCACCACCAGTAGTTTGAATATGCGATGAAGGGACTAGCATTTTTTTTGCCAGATAGTTGAAGTGGTACGACTGTAGAAAATGGAAGTTGAATAAATGTTTAAGATAGGTTCGGAAGACACTTTTTTCCCCATACTGCTGGCCCTGTCATCGCACTTGTTCTGTTCAGAAATCACACATGCTTTGGCTATGTTGGATCTAGTATTAAAGAATTAGCTTGTTGAAGTCTGTGCAAAATAAATACCCTTCTGTTACCTGTAGTAGACTCCTTCTACTTCAATATTGCGCTATCCCGAATGTGCCGTAGTCGCCACGAGTACCTTGATAAGCAGGGCGCCCAGATTTATGTGATTTGTTTTCGTTGCATCCGCATATTTTCGTGTCAAAGATCTGTCAAAAGCGATGGTTTCTGAGACTCACGTCATCTGTCCGTCAGGCTTCCAAAACGCTATTAAATCGTGCCCGAGGCTCCTCCGACTGTGTGCGGTTAGCAGAGGACAGTACTTTGAAGTAATGTGAAAGTTGCATATGAATGCATTGTTAGTTTCTGATACAAAGTTTCTACTGGTGATAAAAAAATGACGGAATCAAGCCAAAATACATATACACAAAACAAAAGGTGCAAGTCACGCTTATTTTAATAGACAATGCAGAACAGAACAGTACATTTTCGATGGGTACGTCTTCTTCAGAGGTAACAATAAACAGACATCAAAAGCTGCAAAAAACAATACTCCCCAGATCACAGTGGCATGAAAATGGTAGAATGTTAAATGAAAACAACAATAGAAATGTGAGAAATGCACAAAGAGCCATAAGAACTGTGCACACATGAGTAAAAATGATGTTTTATGAAGTTCATAAAACTAAACGTTGCTTGATTCAAATCATTACAGCGAAGTATAGTTCATAGCATCATTACAAGGACAGAATTCGTATGTATAGATGTAACTGACAGTAAAATGTGTGTGTGTGTGTGTGTGTGTGTGTGTGAGTGTGTGGTGTGTGTGTGTGTGTGTGTGTGTGTGTGTGTGTATCTGTGTCTGCCTCTGTATGTGTGTGTGTGTGCGTGCGTGCGTGCGTGCGTGTGTGTGTGTGTGTGTGTGTGTGTGTGTACGCGCGTGTGTGTGTATGTCTTTGTGGATGTCTAAGTATGTGTGTGCGTGCACATGTATGTGTGTGTGTTTTTGTTTGTCCTTGCATAATACATGCTCTTGACTGTTTTTAATGATTGCTTAAACGCAATAATGAACACAGAAAAAGTCATCTGCTCCGAGGAAGGGGAAAACTGTCATTTTGCGAGTGTAATATTTCAAGGCAGTGAAGAGTGTTGTTCATCAGAAAGACAGTGGTGATACTTTTTGTATTGCTTTCTATAACTTAGGTCTGAATAATACAAGATACACCCCATACTCTCTCTCTCTCTCTCTCTCTGTCTTTCTCTCTCTCTCTCTCTCTCTCTCTCTCTCTCTCTCCAAACGAGCTTGAAGAATCGGCACAGACATAATAATGCAACATATCTTTTTTTGTGGCGATTGTTGATATCAAGAAGAGTGATTTACATGGTATGCTGTTTTTTTTTCTACAGGTTGAAAACGAAATAGGTGACAGTTTCAGTCTTTCTAGAGATTCAAAGCTGGTGAAGAAAATCGT
>JADBJO010023954.1:20000-25808 GCA_016801955.1 Conus betulinus | reverse complement strand
ATCCCCTGTTATGGCGTACATCAAGACCTCGAACTATCACCGTACCGGGGACCACGACACAAAGTCAGGGACCACGACACAGTCAGGTTGCACCTCCTGATGTGTGCATGCCTTTGTATGGCGTACATCAGACCTCGAACTATCCCGTCCAGTGACCACGACCAAAGGCAGTTGCCCCTCTCATGTTTGCGGTGGCCGCAGACATCAACGTGCGCCACTTTTTCCCCTCAACTGGACTGGGGTATTGATTCAAGTTGCAGGCTTACAGTAGACCGCGCGCGCGCGCCGCTTGTGTGTGTGTGTGTGGTGTGTGTGTGTTTGGTGTGTGTGTGTGTGTGTGTGTGGTGATGTGTGTGAGAGAGATAGAAGGCAGAGAGTATTACGTATGGTGCATCCTATGTGTAGGGAAGTGTTTATGCGCTTGCGCCGTGGTAGTCATATTGTCTTCATTTGTTTCGATTCCTCTTATACTGAAGAGTCTCCTATTTTCTGGGATTTCAATCACGTGATGTTCTCTTTTCACATATCATTTTGCTCTCTGGCTTTGTCAGCCACGTGAGCTCTCTTTGACCAATCATTTGCTCTGGTTCTCTCAAGCCACGTGATCTCTTTCGAGACACCAATTACTTGCTCTGATTGGACCAGTCATCGTTCTGTTTTAGTCGCATCAGTCGCTGTGTGTGACATGGAACAAGAGCCCGTTTTTTTGGTCATCGCCATGGTCTCATTGACACGTAGCTCGTCTTGACTAATCGCTTGCTCTGTCTTGAACCGATTGCAAGCTATGGTTTGAACAGCTACTTGCCATGTTCGACCAGCTCGCTTGCTCGCTTGTGGGACCAGTGTCTTGCCTCTTGACCACATACCCATCGGCTCTGTTTGGATTCGCTTTCCTGCTGTTTGACCACATCATTTTGGCTCGTGTTTGATCAATCACAAAACAAGCTCAATTTTGAAAAAAAAAAAAAAATCATTGTTTCTGTTTTCGGGCAAATCAATTTTGGGCTCGTCTCCCTTGGTAAATCAATGAACAGTTTTGCGCTGTGGTGTTAAACACAGCCCTGTTTTAATCAACTCACTTCAAGTCTTGCTTAGACTGAAAGAAATACAGTAATCAATGAAATTACCAAAGAGAAACTGATTCTGACATTGCCCACGATTTAACTCTCATGTCAGTGTAAAAACAACACACAACAACAACAACAAAACCCTCATTGTCGGCGCCTATGTCTTACTCATACATTACTGGTGCCTGTGTAGTTCAACTACGTTTGTGAAAGGAGGAGTTAACATGCATGAGTTCCTCGCTGCTTCTTACTTTACAATAGTTCTTGGAATCTTTCTTGGGACATTTTTTTTACCGCCGGCATGGGAAAAACTGCCTGCCACAGTAGCTGAGAGTCGTACCAAGGACGTTCCATCCTCAAAAACAAAAACAAAAAACAAACAAAAGGGCCACCTAAGCTTCTGTTGGACCCTCGTCAGAACGAAAAGCTGTCTTTGCCTGTCCAGCTCATCCCCCCTCCACCTCACCTGTGGGGGGGCAGGGGGGGGGGGGGGGGTGGGGTGGAGGCAACAGAACGTAAATCTCCCCCTCATCAATGCTCCAGTAACTAAGGCGACACTACGCGGCAAGGAAACACGTCTCTCCCACAGAGCAGACGTTGACTCCGGAGAAATGCACAGAGGCGCCACGTTAAAGTTAATTCATGTCCGCTAAGGGTTATCCTCTCTGAAAAGTACCAACTCGCTCTAAGGAGCAAAGGAGTGTGAAGAGTGCGACACACTGCATCGTGTAGCCGGCCCCCCCCCCCCCCCCCCCCCCCCACCCCCCCCATCGGCCATTGTAGCTGTGGCAGCTGGACGGGCCTTCAAGGAACACAAGGAGAAAAACATCCTGAAAGAATGCGGCGTTTGGAAGACGACGACTACCCCGTCATTGATTTAATACACAAGATGAGTAGGCAAACAACAGCGAAAAAAAAGAAAAAGAAAAAAAAAAGCAAAAAAAAAAAAGAAATAAGAATGAAAGAAAAAAATGAAGAAAGAAAAGCAAAAGCAAAGGACGACGATGCTGACAGAGACTATAAGACATTTCAAACACCCGCCAAACCCAAGTTCCAACACTAACAGAACGCTGGTCCCCCGCCGCCACAGCAACCACGACTTGGGGATACTGTCAACTGGTCCCTGTGGGCCCTCCGCCTGCAAGGTACCCATCCACGACATGCCGGAAAGATGTGCTGGGTGTCACTAGTACTTGGGCTCTGTTGTTACAGCCCCCGCCGCCCCCCCCCCCCCCCCCCCCCCCCCCCCCCCACCTCCTCACTGATCTGGGATTTTCTTGGTAATGGGGACTTACTAATACCAGGTCTTCTTGGTACTGAGCCCTGTTGGTACTGGGCATTATTTATTACTTAGCCCGCTTGATACGAGGCATTATTGATACTGAGGCTCCCTGTTGGTGCTGGCATTATTGGCACTGAGCCCTATGGGTACTGGTATTATTGGTACTGAGAGCCCGCTTGGTACTGGGTGTGTTACTGGTACTGACCCCTGTTGGTACTGAACCCTGTTGGTACTGAGCCCTGTTGCTACTGGGTATTATTGGTACTGAGCCCTGTTGGTACTGGGTTATTATTATGGTATTAAGCCCTGTTGGTACTGGGTAACTACTAGTACTGAGCCCTGTTGCTAATGGGTATTATTGGTACTGAGCCCTGTTGGTACTGGGTATTATTGGTACTGAGCCCCTGTTGGTACTGGGTATTATTGGTACTGAGCCCTGTTGGTACTGGGTACTACTGGTACCTGAGCCCTGTTGCTACTGGGTATTATTGGTACTGAGCCCTGTTGGTACTGGGTATTATTGGTACTGAGCCCTGTTGGTACTGGGTATTATTGGTACTGAGCCCTGTTGGTACTGGGTACTACTGGTACTGAGCCCTGTTGCTACTGGGTATTATTGGTACTGAGCCCTGTTGGTACTGGGTATTATTGGTACTGAGCCCTGTTGGTACTGGGTATTACTGTACTGAGACCCTGTTGCTTCTGGGTATTATTGGTACTGAGCCCTGTTTGGTACTGGGTATTACTGGTACTGAGCCCTGTTGCTTCTGGGGGTATTATTGTACTGAGCCCTGTTGGTACTGGGTATTATTGGTACGGAGTCCTGTTGCTACTGGGAATTATTGGTACTGAGCCCTGTTGCTACTGGGTATTATTGGTACTGAGCCCGTTGCTACTGGGTATTATTGGTACTGGGCATTGTTGGTACTGAGCCCTGTTGGTACTGGGTATTATTGTACTGAGCCCTGTTGGTACTGGGTATTATTGGTACTGAGTCCTGTTGGTACTGAGCCCTGTTGGTATACAGCCCTGTTTGGCACTATGCACTAATGGTACAGAGTCCTGTTCGCACTAAGCACTAATGGTACAGAGCCCTATTGGTACTATGCACTAATGGTACAGAGCCCTGTTGGCACTAAGCACCAATGGTACAGAGCCCTGTTGGTACTATGCACTAATGGTACAGAGCCCTGTTGGCACTAAGCACCAATGGTACAGAGCCCTGTTTTTTTTTTGTTTTTTTTGTTTTTTTTTCTTTTTTCTTTTTTTTTTTTTTTCTTTTTGCTGTCCCAACCTCAGCGCCACCTCAGAGGCAGTGCACCCACGCCGCTCATTCCGACAACCCCCGTCCACAGCCACAGCCCGGCAATCCACTGGGAGCAGTCAATGTCAAGGGAGCGTAAAGAGGCAACCCTTAACCCACCGGAGGAGACACTGCACTGCTGCCGAGTCACTTCGGTCCCCCTACTGACGACAATAATTGCTTAGTCGCGGAGCCGGCGTGAGTGAGCTCTCCCTCCGGAGGGCGCCACCACATCCGTCCAACGACAGCCCCCAGGGACTCGCCGATACCGGTGACCCCGACGGAACCAAACCAAGGCCACAGACGTGGAGAGAAGACATCGAAACTGAGGTCACCATGACAGCAGGGCATGAAGGGCCACAGAACTTGAGACATTTTTTTTTTTATGCTGATTGATGAGGATGATGAAGAGATGATGCTACGGATTTCCATTTCGGGTCTGAGACTACATGACAGGGCTGTACTCTACGCTTCCTTTCATAATATATCCCGGCGTCAACCAGGCCCGAGAGATACAGGCACCTGCAGTGTTGGTCATGAAATTTGAGCAACACTCTCAGAAACGCATCCATTAAGTGGATGAAACTCGACTGTGTGGTCCCCAGTCTTCCCAACTGAGTCCCAGCAAAACTCAACTCTGGGTAGGAGCCGGTCGGGGCAGAAAAAACCACATGACTCTGATGGGGATTCGAACCCACGACCTCCCAGCCGGGAGTCCGCGACGCTAACCACTTCGCCACGGCGGCTGATACAGAGCCCTGTTGGTACTATGTACTATTGGTACACAGCCCTATTGGCACTATGCACTAATGGTACTAAGCCCTGTTGGCACTATGCACTAATGGCTCAGAGCCCTGTTGGTATTATGCACTGATGGTACAGAGCCCTATTGGCACTATGCACAAATGGTACAAAGCCCTACTGGCACTATGCACTAATGGTACAGAGCCCTGTTGGTACTATGCACTAATGGTACAGAGCCCTGTTGGTACTATGCACTAATGGTACAGAGCCCTGTTGGTACTATGCACTAATGGTACACAGCATGCACTAATGGTACAGAGCCCTGTTGGTATTATGCACTAATGGTACAGAGCCCTGTTGGTACTATGCACTAGTACACAGCATGCACTAATGGTACAGAGCCCTGTTGGTATTATGCACTAATGGTACTGAGCCCTATTGGCACTAGGCCCCATTGACATTGGTCCCTACTGGAACTGGGCCTTTTTGACTCTGGGCCATACTGGCTCTGGACCCTGTTGCTACTGGGTCGTATTGGTACGGAACCCTATCGCTACTAGCCCTTCGGGTCCTGGGCCCTCAAAGGACTTGTCCCCGACACGAACTTTGCGCTGACCACCACCTGACAGGGCAAAGCGTGAAGCATGAAGAGTGCCAATGAATGTTGAAGAGGGAACATTACCAAACATTTGACCAACCAAATGTCAAGATGATGATCATCACCATACCGTCCTGATTTTTTTTTCCCCCTGCCTACACAGGCTGATACTCTTGCGGACACTCCCTGTATAGACAGACAGGCAAGGATTAATCCCATCTACCTAACAAAGGGAGTGGAGTTTTGTATGTGTGACCTTTTTTTTTTATCCCGCCATAAAGGCAGCCGTACTCCAACTTCGGGAAGGTGCATGCTACGTGTAACGTGTCATCCACACCGACAGCCAAACTGGCCTCCTCTTCCGAAAGTTGCTGATGGGATTTTACGTGTGTGCAAGATGTTATGCGTGCGTTCACACGCACGGAACCTCGGTTTACAGTCTCATTCGGACTGTATGGGAAATGGAGTCAGAACCAATGTTAACTCCGAGGGGGGGGGGGGGGGGGGTGGGGGGGGGGGGGGGGGGGGGGGGGGGTGGGGGGGGGGGGGGGGGGGGGGGGGGGGTGGGGGGGGGGGGGGGTGGGGGGGGGGGGGGGGGGGGGGGGGGGGGGGGGGGGGGGTGGGGGGACCCTGTACCGAAACGGCCCGGCGGAGATTCGAACCCGCAACCCCAGTATCACCAAGATTACGAGTCCGGCGCTCTACCACTGAGCTATTCCGGTCCCCCCAGAATGTTCTCATTTTCCCAACAGACATGCCGCAACGTCTTTCTCAGGTCCAGATGCTACTAAACTATGCGCACGTAATCGGATGA
>JADBJO010023954.1:0-7500 GCA_016801955.1 Conus betulinus | reverse complement strand
TTCCTTTTCCCGTTTCTATCTACTCCTCTTTGTTTTCTTTCTTGCTTCAGTCGTTGCCTCGTCTGCTCGCTCCTTGGTATTTTATTGATCGGATTGACTGATTGGCTAATTTCGGTTCTTTCGTTCTTTTCGAAGAGTTACCGTGTGGAGGAGTCGACCGGAGCTCCTCAAATCCTCCCCCGACCCGCTTTTTTTTTTTCAGCCAACGCGCGCCACGGCACGCTTCACCCCCCACCGCACGGCGAGCTCACGCCCCCCCCCCCCCCCCCCCCCCCCCCCCCCCCCCCCCCCCCCCCCCCCCCCCTCCCCCCCTCCCCCCCTCCGCCCCCCCCCCCCCCCCCCCCCCCCTCTTGTCCCCCCCCGCCCCCCCCCCCCCCCCCCCCCCCCCCCCCCCCCCCCCCCCCCTCTGTTTTCTCTCTCTCTCTAGGGCTGGCTTCCCTTTGTCTGAGCTGCCCAGAAAGTCGGGGGGGGTTGTTTTGGTAATATTTAATAAATAAAAAAAAAATTTACCACCGCTTGTTTTTAATGGAAAAAAAAAACCGCTCTGATCTGATCATTTCCCCCCCTTTCTAACCTATTCCTAACTACTACCCCTCCCAGCAATGCCTGTACAATTTTCCCAGTGTGCCTGTTGAGGGTCTCCCATCGACGACACGACACTACGGTCACTGCTGGTCTACAGGGATGAGGACACCGTCCTGCGTTAACAACAACAACAACAACACAACAACATTGAGGGCACAGGGAAAACAACAGTCGGATGCTTTCGATTTCCCATGATACCAACCATCAGCCCCCCCTCCCCCCCCACTCCCCCCCCCCCCCCCCCCCCCCCCCCCCCCCCCCCCCCCCCCCCTCCCCCCCCCCCTTCCAACTCAAACCTTAAGCCACAGCGCTGTTTATCAAAGGATTGTCCTCCACAGATAACAGGAACAAGCGCAGAGCTGAAATCCCACAGAAATAATCACCAGAAAAAAAGGCAAGCAAAGGTGTTTTTTGTTTGTTTGTTTGTTTGTTTTTTCTCCAAAGAGGTTTTATTTTTGCCGGCCGCGCCGCCTAGCCTAATGTGCGACGCTGACAGAACCTGCGACGGCTATTCTGCTTGGTGATCCCGGGGTCGCGGGTTCGAATCTCCCGCCGGGCCGTTCCGGTTACAGGGGGATTTTCCGCTCGGAGTTAACACTGGTTTTTGACTCCATTTCCATACAGTCCTTCGAATGAGACTATAAACCGAGGTTCCGTGTTTGAACGCGAAGGGCAATATCAGGGCTGTTACCGCGTTAAAGTCAACTCTCAAGTCATATTCACACACACACACACACCCACACACACACACACACACACACCACATTAAAATACACTCTCTTAAAACACTGGAAATTTTGTTACAAATCTTCCTTCCGTAAAAATCTTTGGACCAGATGAAAAGATCTTTCAAAAAATTTGAAGATCACAATGGGTGAAGCATCTCTGAACTAGGTTTTCATGGGGTCTGCGGTAAAGTGGTTTACGTTTCACATCATACAAATCCAACAATCTAACAGAACATGCTTCACTATAAGTGGCACATGACATCGAATGCACCACGGAGCTTCTTCACCTCTTAAAAGATGAGAATGGCTATGAAAAGAGTGGCCCGTGCGCAAACGGCATAAGACTTTTTCTTCTTCGTGGCCCGCCCCCTGGAACACGTAAACACCCTTTCAGATTTGGACCGATTTGGAAGAGTTTTTTTACACATTGCAAATTCCATTCTTCTCACCAGAGATCTTTGAGCTTGAGCTTTGGGTTTCTGATCTGCTCAAACTCTTTCTTTGTGGCTTTCTTGGCAAGTTCGTTGCTTCAAGCTCACCACTTCATTGCCTCGAATGCCCACATGACCGGGAACTCAAGCAAAAACTATGTTGTATCCATCTAATATCAGAGAGATGTACTGTTCGAAACAATTTCAGCAGATGAGGGGGGTTGGGGTCCGATAGTCCGACACTTCACGATTCCGACGTTTCGATAGTTCGACAAATCACGATTCTGACGTTTTGACAATCCGACAATTTTGTCGGACCAACGAAACTTTGTTTTGTAATGTTTTATTTTGTGCCAATAGTTCGACACATCACGATTTCGACGTTTCGATAGTCCGACTTCAAAGTTAAATTGCCCCACGGTCTTCTTTGAAACCACATTCGGGTATCATTGCTTTTTGCGACAGAGGAAGTGGGGGTTAAATGTTTAGAAACCATTTCACGACCCAGGGCCAAAGTTGTCAATTCAGCAGTGTTGATGGAGCTGTCACTGAGAATGTGTTTAAAAACATCCCTGAGAAAGCAACTCCCTCCCCAGATTTGAAGCCATCGGTAAAAAATTCTTCAGATGGATTTTAGAACACAATTCGGCGAAAAAGAACTTATACGCCAAGGAGCTAGAGTATCTTTACAATACGAGGCTAAACCGGTCCGGATCTCCGGAGTTCGGAAAGTCCACGGTGGGTCATCAAGGAGCTTGGACGAATCACACTCGACTCCAGTGTCTATTTCTGCATTGTTCAGAACGAGACAAATGCCAATTCTCGAGGGTGGAATGGAACTGGGGTGGTCACTGAACTTCTTTTGGAACTTCGGTCAAAGACATAGTCACAAGCAGGGCCTGGGGGTCCACAAAGACAGATTCAAACAGTAGTTCGTGGAAAAATTTCAGGCGACGATCAGACTGGGAAGCTTCTGCTGCCTCAGCATACATGCTATAAACAGAGGTGATGCGGAGTCCGCAAAGGGGAGGTACCCGTAAAGTCGTCAAAGCCCTTCATGGTGGATGTGATCTAGAGTTTTCAGGCAGGAAGGTCTGGCAGAGCCGTACACTACACACCCATAGTCCAGTTTGGAGCGGATCAGAGGCCTGTAACGATGGAAAACAGTTTTCTTGTCAGCGCCCCAATCCGTACGTGCCACAATATTCATTGCCCTTCTGACTTGATTTTTTTTCCCCCCCTGTAAAATCTTAGATCAGATGAAAAATGTTCATCTCTTTCAAGAATCTCAAAGTTCACATCAGGTGGGACGTCTCTCTGAACAAGGCTTTCATGAAGTCTGCTGTAAAATGTGTATGTCTCACATCATGCGAATCCAATCACTCCGCGGTTCTATACACCTTGCGGGTACATACACCTACTGCTCTTAAGATCTAACGCTCTCACTACACTTACCACTTCATTACAGCAGAGAGCCGTTGGACTAAACAGCTGCCGTAGGTCTAACGAGGTAGATCTACAGCGCCATTGTCTGATGAGCTGGGGTCTATGGTGCCGTCGGGATTATTGACATGCTCCCGAAGGGTTCTCTATGTTTAGCTGGGCTGTAATAACCCTAAAACTAAATGCAGTCGCGTTATTCTGGGCTGACATACGATCTATAAACAACAGCACTGATCCCAGTGATTGTGATGCAAGTTATTTTGAAAACTATGAACGAACGAACGACGCGGTTTCACTTGGCACTGCTATGGCTTTGATCAATTCCAATTACCATCGGCTAGGGCTGTTATTATTATTATTATTATTATTATTATTATCATTATTATTATTATCATTTTAGAGTTTGGCTGAAACTACATCAGTACGATTTGATCTCGCTGGCACGCACGCACGCGTGTGCAAGCACACAATTAATTTTATAGGTGAATTATCGGAGTACAAAGCAGAGGACGCGAAATTATACACTCTGATGAAAAACAAAATCATTTCAACGCCTATCTTGTGCTGAAGGGATTGAAAAATAAATGATTGCTCGTTCATTTTCGTTGTCATAATTGTTTTGTATCTTGCCGGAAGAAGACCTAAGAGGTCGAAACGCGTCGTGTTTTGTTTTGTGATTCGTTTGTCCACGTTTTTTTTTTTTTTTTTGTTTGTTTGTTTGTTTGTTTGTTTTTGGCGGTTCGCTTACATTCATTTCAGATTTGTTTAGATTTCCGCCTGCAGTCGTCTCACTTTGCAGCTTGGTCTGATCAAAAACATTTATTTCATGTCACTCATCTTTCAACGAACGTTTTCATCGAAATGGGTCGTCGCTGTGCGATAGCATCTTCTTGAAGGCAATATAGCTGGAACTGTCTGCAAAAAGATACTATTCCGTCACGTTTAGTACTGATCTGAACCGCTGAGAAAAAAAAAACACAAACACACACACACACAACACACACACACACACACACAAACAAACAAACACAACACACACACACACCACACACACACACACACACACACACACAGAAAGCAGCCCACTACCTACATTACCCGGCCCCACGCCAACAAGATGATGACATACTTTTGTTACATCTTTGTTGACATGCATGCTGCAAATTAAGGGTCCAGGGTATATATATATATATATATATATATATATATATATATATATATATATATATATATATAAAGGAAAAATATGCACGGCAGTAGTTTTAGCAACACAGAACGCAACTGACACCTTGGTTTATAGTTCCTAAAATAGCTGTCGACTATTTTAGCAAACTGTATGTTAAGGATGCTTGTGCTGTACTCTAAAAAAAAAAAGAAAAAGAAAAGAAAGAAAATCACGCCACGACAATAAGCCGGAAACGGTTTGTGCGTAATAACTGAAACATACTGACAGGATGCTCACATAAAATACCGACACTAATGCCTTTCGGAGAAAATCAGCTTCGTAAGCGTTTCAGTGTCGTGTTAGACTATCTATGACACGAGCGCATGTTTTCCCCATTGTTATGTAACACCAGCTCTCCGGTCAATTGCTTTCGTCTCTCACACGGGGAGGGAGGGACACAGGGCATGGTAAGTGGGGAGGGGGAGGGTGGGGGGGGGGGGGAGACACAGAGGAGCAGGAATGGGAGGGGGGTGGGGGGAGAGCGTTGTTAGCAGGATGAGGGTGCAAATGGTCTGGCACCCGGGCATGGTGCTTGCCCGCCCCTCTTTACACCCAATTACCGCCTGATGGGAGCAGGCTGTGAAGGGAATCCCCAACATCTTCCTCCAGCCCCCGTACTGCTTGCTGGCACTGCACCCGGCACTGGCACCGCTGCCGGAAAACCTCTCTCTGTCTGTCTCTGTCTGTCTCGGTCTCTCTCTCACACACACACACACACACCACACACACACACACACAACACACGCGCGCGCGCGCGCGCGCGCGCGCGCGCACACAGACACACACACACGCTCGATTTCCATCTCTCCAAGATTCTCTCTCCCACCTTCCTCCTTATCCTTATCCCCTTCATCCCACCCACACCCCCACCCTACACCCCACAGCACAGCACCCCACCCCTGCCCTTTCCGATCTTCTCCGATCTCTCTCTCCCCTCTCTCTCTCTCGTCCCCTCCCTCCCCCCCCCCTCTCTCTCTCTCTCTCGCTCGAGATCTCTCTCGCTCTCTCTCGTTATGTCTTCAGACTGCAGACATAAGCGCAAAGACGGCAGTGGAAGCCGGAAGAGGTGAGAGGAGGGAGGAGGGGGGGGTGGGGTGGAGAGGGCATAAGGGGTGGCGGCGGTAGGTAGGATGAAAGAAAGAAAGACAGACAGACAGACAGACAGAAAGAACGGCCTGTCGATCAGCTTGGCTCAGCAGACCCCCAGGGGCCGCCCGCCGAGCTCTTCTTCCAACGGCTCTTTCAGCTGTCCCTCCTCGCCTCCTGTGGCTTGCAAGGCGGGCGACGTGACGATGACCTTGTGGGCTGAACCCCTCCCCCCCTCCAACCCCCCCCCCCCCCCCCCCCCCCCCCCCGCAGTATTGGACAGTATCACTCAGGCCAGGCACGCTCCCCCCCCCCCCTCCCCCCCCCCCCCCCCCTTTCCCCCGCTCCTCCCCCACCATGCCCTCGGCAACGTCTCCATAATCTCTCCTGTACCGGCAGCCTGATGCTCTAAGCCTCTTACCTTCTTCCCCTCGGCCGCTGCATTTTCATATGTATTTGTTTCGCCGAGGAGTGTTTCCGACAGATGCAAGACACCTTCGACTTATTACTCCCCTGTTCTGTTCGCTCGCCCCCCCCCCCCCCCCCCCCCCCCCCCCCCCCCCCCCAATCCTATGCACGCACACGCAAGATCCTCTCTGTCTGTCTGTCTCTCTCGTCTCTCTCTCTGTTCACTCCCTCTCCAATCCCATGCACGCACACACAAGATCTCTCTCTCTCTCTCTCTCTCTCTCACTCTCTCTCTCACACACACACACACACACACGCACACACGCACACGCACACACACACGCATCCGCACATGCCTACAATTGCGTATGTCTGCCTCTCTCTTGCCAACATTCTTGTGTGTGAATTAACTCTATTACCTCAAACTCCATGCCCTTTTAAAATTCAATTCGTTGGCATGATGCCCGGTTAGTGCGTTTAAAAGAATGTGTGTGTGTGTGTGTGTGTGTGTGTGTGTGTGTGCGTGTGCGTGCGTGCGTGTGTGCGTGCGTGCGTTGCGTGCGTGTGGGTGGGTGGGTGGGTGCGAGCAGGATATGGATGTATGCTGATCTTTCCTATGTGTCGTTATCAACGATTTAGATCCCGTTACATACTATTTGACAATCTTGACATTAGCTCCCCTATCCCTGCAGGTTTGTTCGTTCATTCGTGTTTTTAACAGGCTTTCGACTGAACGTGCATTTACAGCTGACTCCATGAAAGCCTTGTTTAAGAGATGTAAACCTGGTGTGTTCTTTGAATTTCTGAAGGAGATCAGAACATTTTTTCATCCGATCTGAGGTTTTATAGATGACAGATTTTTTTTTTTTTTTTTTTTTTTACAAAATTTCCGGGTGTGTTTTAAGGTGTATTTTAAAGGGTTGTGTGAATGTTTTGTTTTGTTTTGTTTTTTAAACGACTTGTAAGTTGACTTCAACGCGGTGACAGCTCTGATATGGCCTTTGCGGTCGGCTGGGCTATAAGCAACATGACCTTACCAGACTGAAAACGCTGGGACTAGTTCAGTTATGTGCAGGTGATTTGGGTTTATAGAATAAGCCACTGTGTCTCCAGCAATTCATTTAAAAATGGGCTCTATATAACCGTAAATGGAAAAATAACCCCAAAAGACACCAATACTACAAGCAGCTGTCTCCATTTCGAACTATTCGTTGGTTTGTGCGCAGAGATTTTGGATGAGAATTCGGAAAGATGATGCCAGTGTAGTGTGGTACAGCAGTTAAAATGAGTTTCAGAGTGGCCCATCTTTCACGCTAGAACGGGGGGGGGGGGGGGGGGGGGGGGGTTACGAGGATCGAGGAATCGTATTAGAAGCTAGTCGACTTCGAGACAAATCACTGAATTTCACGAATTTACAATCAGCGTTTAGTTAGAACGAATGGAAAACTCAAGAAAACTCAGTTCACGAATTATGGTGTATCGTTTTCGAATGAGTGTCGAATGTAACAAACACCACGTACACGTCGACATGAAATAATAAACCTGTTTAAGACACGGCAAAGACGAATTAGCAATATCCCACGGCGAAATCACA
>JADBJO010023953.1:17500-25809 GCA_016801955.1 Conus betulinus | reverse complement strand
CATGTGCACAGACATGGACCACACACACCCTTCCTCGTGCACACACACAACACATACACACCCACACACACACACTTCACACACACACACTCACTCACGTGCACGCAGATACATGTCACAGAAATACACACAAACATTACATACACGTGCACATGCACGCACGCATACACACATACACACACACCGTGTACACACCACGCACACAAAAATACGCGCATGCGCGCGCTCACACACACACACACACACACACACACACACACACACACACACACACACAAGCTCTAAAAGCAGTGGACAAAGAACAGACTGGGGGGGGGGGAGGATTGGACCTGTGGTGTAGAAAGGGTCAGGGATGAAAGACAGGAGGGAAGGAAGGGGAGAGAGTGCCTGGGAAAGGGGGGAAAGAAAGGGGCGTAATGAGGTGTTTTATCTTCACCCATGGGATATCAGACAACATAAACAGTTACCAGACCACCCTCGAACCCTCTCTCACCCTCTCCTCCCCACCTTTCAGCTGGCCAAAGCTGAGAGGTCCTTGTGACTGCTATCAATGAAGAGGGTCCAGACCTTGAGGGGAGGGTCCCCAACCGCCCTCCCCCCTTCCCCTCCCTCACCCCATGATTGGACAAACAGTCAGACCCAGGAGTGAAAATGTAGTCCCTTAAGATTGAATAGCATGGGGGGAGAGAGGTGAGAAGTGAGGGTGGTGAGGGGATGGGGGGGGGGGGGGGAGTGTTGATGGCTGGGGGTACAAAGGAAGTCTTTGTGTGGTCTGGTGGGCAATCACTGTGTCGTAGAAGACCCCCACCCACCCAACCCACCCACAGGGCGTCGCTTACGTAAACAAAAGGGATTAAAGTCCAGACGTAACATCCCCCCATCTCCCACCTCCTCCCCCATCCACCCCTTCCCATCGTGGACCTTTATCAATCTCCCATGCCACACCCCCCCAACTCCCTTTCCTTGTTCCTTCAATCAATGGCTATTGTTTCTTCCCCTTCCCCCCTCCCCTTCCCAATCCCCTACCCCGTCCCCCCCCCACCCCCTCTACTTCCCCCACCACCACCAAGCTCACAGGACAGCCTACTGCTATCCCTCTTACTTCCCACAAGGCTCATTCATTCCCATTTCCATTCTGCTTCCCCTTGGACTTCTCCTTGGGGAAGCTTTTGTTCCTAGAGTTTGATCTATCCCTACTGTACTCTGTTGTCGGGACACAATATAGACCTGGGCGTGTTAAAGACCCTTGGGCAGACAGAGAGGGACACGCAAGATATCACGCAGGATCCTGTTGCGGTATAGGGAGCATGTTAGTGTCAAAGCTGAAAAACAAAAAGTTTTCCCTGTTTTCACAAGGAAAACAGGTATACTCTCTTCAAGAAAAACAGCGGCAACAGGAAAATTAATTATAATCGCTGTTATCATTAAAACTAAACACTTTGGCCCTCCCCAGGAAAACAATTATCATTCTTCATCGATGTACGGGAAAATAATTATTATTGCTGTTATCCTTTAGATTTGCAATTTTTTTTCCCCTTGTTTCCCTGACTTCTATTTCCGGCTTCTTGTGCGGGCTACCTATACTACCAGTGTCCATTCATATGTCAAGTATAACAGGGAAACACACACAAAAAAACAACAAAATTGCCCCTAACAAAGGCGCACACATGCGCCTGCACGCACGCGCGCACACACACACACAACACACACACACATGCGCGCGCGCGCGTGTGTAGACATATATGCACGCGCACACACACACACACACACACACACACACACACACACACACACACAAGTGCTCATGTGTACACACACAGACACACAGACATGCAAAAACACACACACACACA
Organism: Conus betulinus; assembly: GCA_016801955.1. Classification (NCBI taxonomy): domain Eukaryota; kingdom Metazoa; phylum Mollusca; class Gastropoda; order Neogastropoda; family Conidae; genus Conus; species Conus betulinus. The sequence continues at coordinate 23,956 of JADBJO010023953.1, read as the reverse complement.
CACACACACACACACACACACACACACGCACACACACACACACGCGACACACAGTTGACCAGCACTAAAAACCAGGGGGCAGTGAAGAGAGTGACTGCAATCCCTCTAGGATAAGAAGACCAAGGGTGAAGTAAGAGAGGAAGATTGGAAGGGAAGGGGGATGTAAGAGGATTCTTTGGGAGGGGTAATGAGTTTTTATCCCCACCCATGAGTTGACAGGCAACATGACCATTAGCAGACCACCCCACCCCCACCCCCTCACTTCCTCCTCCTCCCCCTCCCCCTCTATGTCAGTCAGCTGGTCAAGGGATACCCTTGGACTGTGGTCAACAAAGAGGGTCCATCCAGTCAGGATTCCTGATAGAGGGTCTCTCTCACATCACCGCCACCACTGGACAAACAGCCCCCACCCCACCCCCCCACCCCACCCCCCCCCACCTTCCCCCTTCTCCCCCAATCCCACCTCCCCCTCCCCTCCCCCCTCCCTCCCCCACCACACAGACAGACACACATGCACATGCACACACACTCACACACACACCTAGACGCACATGCACGCAGGCATGCACACACGCACGCAGGCATGCACACACACACACACACACACACACACACACACACACACACACACACACACACACACACACACACACACGTGTGCACGCACGCACGCATACACACACATACACACACACATGTGTGCACATACACGCACACACAAATATGCGCATGAGCACACACACACACACACACACACACACACACACACACTCTAAAAGCAGTGTACAAAGAAGGACAGGGCGAGGGGGGCGGGGGGGGGGGGGGGGGGCGTGATTGGAATCCCTGTGGTGTAGAAGGGTCAAAGATGAAAGAAGGAAGGAAGGAGAGGGAGAGAGTGCCTGGTGAGGAGGGGGGGGGGGTAATGAGTGTTTACATCACCCATGGGATAACAGACAAACCAGACCACCCCTACCCTCAAACCCTCTCTTACCCCCTCCTCCCCCACCCTTCCCCTGGCCAAGCTGTGATTGCTATCAACAAAGAGGGTCCCAGACCTTGGAGGGTCCCTCATGTCATTCCCAACACCCCCCCTTCCCCCACCCCTCCCACCCCCTAACTGGACAAACAGTCAGACCCAGGAGTGACAATGTAGGTCCTTGGGATTGAATAGCATGGTGGAGAGAGGCCCAGAGAGAGCAGAGTGGGGGTGAGGGTTGTGAGGGGACTGCGGGGGTGGGGGGGGAGGGTTGATGGCTGGGGTACAAAGGAAGTCTTTGTGTGGACGACCACTGTCGGTAGAAGACCCCCCCCCCCCCCCCCCCCCCTTGCTTACGTAACAGATGGGATTTAACAGTCCAGACATAACATCCCCCTCCCCCACCTCATCCCCCCTCCCCTCCCCCTGCCCAACCACCATCATCTGTGACCTTTATCAATCTCCCATGCCACATCCCCCCCTCCCTTTCTCCTTGTTCCTTTCAATCATGCTACCTGTTCTTCCCCTTCCCCCTCCCCCCTCCCCCTCCCCCCTCCCCCATCCCCCACATCACCACCAAGCCAGGGGCATCAGCCTACTGCCATCCATCTTTACTCCCCACCAAGCTCATTCATTCCCATTTCCATTCTGCTTCCCCTTGGACTGTGTCATGGGGGGATGGGGGGGTGGGGGGAGCTTTTGTTCGTAGAGTTGATGTATCGGCTACTGTACTCTGTCGTCGGGACACAATGGGCCTGAGCGTGTTAAAGACCCTGGGCAGACTGACACCCAAGATATCATGCAAGATCCTGTTGCAGTATAGGGAGCATGTTAGCGTCAGAAGCCGAAGAAAAAAGTTTTCCCTGTTTTCACAAGGAAAACAGGTATACTCTCTTCAAGAAAACAGTGGCAACAGGAAAATTAATTATCATCGCTCTTATCCTTAAAACTAACCACTTTTGCCCTCCCCAGTGAAACAATTATCATTCTTCATCAAATCTCACAAAGGGTTTTCGTCCTGTGTTTTGTTTGTCTATGTCCTTGGCAGTAACTAACAACAACCCCCGTCTCTTTCGAAATGTTTCTTCAGGCAAGATAAAGTACACTCAAGACAACGAAAATGAAACACGAGCAATCACTTACCTTTGTCAAATTCGACGCAAAATGGGCGTTGAAGCAGTACAATACACAGCACAACCCTTGTTGTTTTCGTCATTCGTCATTTGTTCCTTACATTTTTATTTTCTTTCCACTGTTCGACTGCCCGGTGTTTAAAACAGCTTTTGTGAGTCTGTCGTTTGTTGTCATTGGACTTTCTTGTTTCTTCTTCAATCGTTTGGCAGTCTAGTACTTACCACATTTTCTGTGTGTGCGGATTTTCTTTTTGTTTTTTCTGATTTGTTCTCTTTTTTTTCTCTTCCGATCATTTGGTGGTCTGCTATTAAGCACAACTTTTTTTTTGTGTGGTCTTTGTCGTTTGCCTTTGATTAATTGCAGTTGTTTAGCAGACCAGTGTTTATGCTTTTTTTTTTCTTTTGTCTTCTGTTATTTGTCCTTTTTATACTCCCGTCAGTTAGCAGTGTAGCGCTCAACAATACTTGTCTGTTTTTGTAAAAAAAAAAAAATGTGTTTGTCATTTGTCATGTTTTTTATTTTAGTCATTTGTCGGTATGGCATTTGACTTCCTTTTCTTTCTTTGTTGTTGTTGCTTGTCAGTATGGTATTTAATCGTTGTTTTTGTTGTTGTTGTTGGTGGTGGTGGTGGTGGTGGTGGTGGTGGTGATGGTGCTGCTGCTGCTGCTGCTGCTGCTGCCTGCTGCTGCTGCTGTTTTTTACATTTCTATCGTCAGTCATCAGTCTTTTGTGTGTGTGTGTGTGTGTGTGTGTGTGTGTGTGTGTGTGTGTGTGTGTGTGTGTGTGTGTGTGTGTTTCGTTTCAGTCGTTTGGCCGTCAAATACACGACACATTTTTTTTTCTTTTTTGTCTTCGTCATTTGTCGTTTATCATTTGGATCTTTTTTTCTGTTGCAGTCGGCTGGCGGTTTAGTATTTCAACACACCTCTCTTGTCTTTTCACTTTTGGCATTCGACATTTCCTCCTTTTGGTTTAAGCAAACAAAATACGCAAGAAACAAACAAAAAATATAAATACATACCCACACGTATACAAAAATGTAAATATATACATGTACATAAACATACTTTACACATACACATAAATGCAAACACGTACAAAAAAATTGAGGAAAAATAAGAAAAAGATAGTAGTAAGCAAGTAAACACTAAAGACTATAAAATGCATGGTAGTCAACCACTCACACATCATCATTAACGTTTTCAGAGAAGAGTTTTAGAGAGAGAGAGAGAGAGAGAGAGAGAGAGAGAGAGAGAGAGAGAGAGAGAGAGAGAGAGATATTTTCTGCTCTAAGATTTCATTTTCATAAACATATGTATCATTACCGCATGCGAAGTTTACATGTTTTTTCAAAAAACGTTTTGATGTTTGTTTGATAAAACGATGAACAGCTTTGAATATAGCTTCGTTATCCTCACGTCGGAGGGACTGCTTGCCACGAAGAAGAATACCGACTTCGAGTAGACTGGGGTGCAAGGGTGGAAATCGTGTCTTTTCTGATGTTAGTGTATTTAGGACAATATAATAGAAAGTGTTCGGCCGTTTCTGAACCAGTGCCACATTGACAAACCGGATCTGCTTTAAGATGACGGTTAACAAGGTCTTGATTTAGATCACTCATTCCTAGGCGGAGTCTGCAATGTTGAATCTGTTCATTTCTCTCTCCATAATAGTAATAATAGGGAACAACTGAGTCGTCCCGTGAAATAAAACGTTTAAATTCTCCAAGTGATTTTGTGGATTTTATGTTGTCAGGGAGGTCGTTCCACATTTTAGTTGCGGTTGGAATAAATGAATTTTTGTATACTTCAGTTTTACATAGTGGCACATGTCTGTCAAGAGGTCTTCGCCGTGAATAGGGATTTCTTATTGATACTAGATCTGGTACTAGGCTACATAAGTGTTCAGGACACAAACCGTTGACCATTTTATAAAACTTTATTAGTTTGTGTCTCCTTCTCCTTTCTTTTAAAGAGCAGAATCCGGATTCTTCATACAACTTATTGACTTGTGCCTTTGACACCTCCTATAATGATGCGAATTGCTTCTAAATGAATATTTTCTAGCATGTTTGCTTGTGTTTCACTGCAGTTGTCCCAGACAATATCAGCGTAGTCAAAGTGCGGCAAGATAAATGATGTAAAACATGGTCTCTAATGCTTTTCTCGATATCTTATATTTGTAATTTCGTAGGCAACTTATCAACATGTTAACTTTCTTATATTGTACATCTGATATGCTCGTCCCATTTACAGTTATTTTGTATAATCAGACCAAGATGATTGTGTGCAGTAACTGGTTGCAGAGGCGTGTTACCGAACGTCAGTGGATAAATTTGTTCGCGATCTCGGATAATATTTACCAGTTCTGTCTTGTTCTCATTGAATTTAACCTTCCAGCGCTTTGCCCATTCAGAAATCTTTTCCAGATCAGAGTTTAAGATATCAGCGCGGATTACAGGGTTAGACAGAGAAAGTGCTAAACTAGTATCATCGGCGAATAGCTTAATTACAGAAGCGATATCATGTACTATATCATTAATATAGACTAAAAACAATAAGGGACCTAGGACGGATCCCTGTGGCACTCCTGCGTGAAGCCTCTGGAGGTCGGAGTTTTCACCTTTTATACCCACTGCCTGGGAACGGTTGGATAGGTAGTCTCTCAGAAACTCTAGCAGTTTCCCTCTTATTCCGACCGCGTTTAGCTTCAGTAAGAGACCTCTGTGCCATACACGATCGAATGCTTTTGAAATGTCCAGGTATACAATTTGTGTGGTAACTCCAGAATCAAGGGAAGTGCAGAGTTCGTTATAGGTGGTCAGTAACTGATTAACTGTAGAATCACCTGGGATGAATCCAGATTGTAGAGGAGTAAGAATGGCATTTGATGTTAGAAAGAAATAGATGTGTCGATGTATACATTTCTCTAGAACCCTTCCAACACAGCTTAGTAAAGAGATTGGCCTATAATTACTACAAAGTTCTTTTGGTCCTTTTTTGTATATAGGGGTCACATGCGCAGTCTTCCATAATGATGGAAATCTACTTTCACGAAGACATCTGTTAAACAGTGTAGTAAGCGGAAGACATGTAACATGAGCTGAAGTTGTTAACAAAATGTTGTGGATGAAATCTGGACCAGATGCCTTAGTTTTGTCCAGGTTTTTTAATGTGTCAGCGACTTCAATTTGTGAAAGTATAATCTCATCTAGTTGGCAATCAAGAAATGTAACATTTGGCAGCCTGTCGTTATCGTTTTCTAATGTGACTGTTGAACAAAATAAGAATTGAAAATATTTGCTTTGTCTTTGTTTGAGTAATACACTATGCCCTGTGACTCGATAGGTGGAACTTCCTGAGCTTCGATTCCTTTTTTATTGAAGAATGACTTGACCAGTTTCCACCAGTCTTTACTTCCAAAACTTGATGAGTCTGAAGCTTTTTGTCTAGCTGGTTATAATATTCTGTTTGCCTATCTCTTTCTTTTGATGTAACATAATTTCGGAACCGACGAAATTTTTCCCAGTCTTCGGGAAGATTACTTTGTTTGGCAATTCGGTGAATTGTTTTACGCGTGTCGATCAAAAATCGAATCTCATCAGTCATCCAGGGCACGTCCTGCGGGCGGACGGTTACAGTTTTAACAGGCATACATTGTTTGGCTATGGCCAAAAGGGTTTCAGAAAAAAGACTAGCACTCTCATCTACTGTTTGTTTAGTTAGTACGGTATCCCAGTCTACTTCATTCAACAATGTACAGAATTTTTCTCTATCTAGTTTTACGATAATTGAATATTGTTCTTTTGAAGGAGCAGTTTATTTTACGTGTTTTTCCCAGGATAGCACAGGGAATACTATGGTCGCTATACGCTGCAGGTAAGACTTCCATCGACTTGATAAGTTGAGGAGTCTGTGTAATAATTAAATCTAAACATGTGCTTGTAGTGTCCGTTATACGCGTTGGTTCACTTACTATTTGGTTCAAGCTGTACTGATTAATGATGTCTAGAAGGTGATGTGATGGATTCCTCAAGAAGTCTGTGTTAAAGTCGCCCAAAATGATAAACTGTAACATTGTGTTATTAACTTTTCTTATATTTTCACTATATCAGCTGCCAGTAACTAAAACAGGGGAGTTCGGCGGACGATAGAATGATCCAATAATAGACTCATTTGGTTTACTTTGGTTTCCACCCAGACCGATTCTAGACCACTGACTTGAAGATCTGGGCGTGGTTTACAGTACAGACAATTTTTAATGTAGATGGCCACTCCACCATGCGGATCGTTAGGTCTATCACGTCTGACGGGAGGATGGAAATTAGGTAGTTCTATGGTACTGCT
>JADBJO010023953.1:5000-12500 GCA_016801955.1 Conus betulinus | reverse complement strand
ACAGACAGCAAGATCAATGTCGTTTGGCGTATCTTGTTGTTTGGATTCTGCCAGGTCAGAATATGGGAATAAGGCAGACCACGCTTCTGGTACTCCACAGTGTACAGCCATGCTCTGATGTTTCCAAAGATCCCCTTACTGGGCATGCCCATGACATTCTTTAACTTCAGTTTGAAGACTCAGGCCACGATGTCAGGGCGGTCATGTGCAGTCTGTCCTGGAAGCAGGTTGTTGACGATCTCTGGCCAGTTGGGGCTGCACGTCATGGTGATGAAAAGATCAGCACAGCCGTACCTGCGTACGTAGGCCATGGTGTCACTTTGCTTCTCATGCATGTAGCGTGGACCACCAGTAACCGATGAAGGCAGCACGATTCTCTGTCCCACGCTTTGCGGGTCCCCATCATTGGCAAAGAGAGCGTCACGCAGTTCCTGGTAGCTATCGGCTCGCAGACACTGTTGTTCTCTTCTGATGTGCTTGAGCCGCTCTGTCTACATTTTGCAGTACCAGTCCACCAGAAGCTGCTGGAACAACCTGCCCTACTTCCAGACGTGGTTTTTCTGGGCGGACTTGGATATGAAAAGAATAATACTGCTGTTGCGTAATCTTTCGCCCATTTTCTGCAATAAGATAAACACTGCATCCATCAGTCCCATAGGCAAAAATCAGAGGGTATTGCAGAGCATCATAACTTCAGTGTATTTCTGAAATCCTCTGCAGACTGCCATCTCTTAGTCTAAGGACTATGTCGCGGTTTTCCGTGGGCTCATTGTCCATGAGGATGGCAATTTCAGACGACTGCTGCTGGTTATATCGCCTGGCATGCTCATGGCGTGGCCGCTTGTCCTCCCGGATAACCACCTTCATGGCGGAATGGTTGTCAGCAAGTATGTCTCTTGCGGTCTTCAGCTGCTGTACGTAAGTGTTCTGTTGGTGCAATATGCTGGTCAGAGACAGGAGCAGCTCTCTGTCCAGAGTCTCTAGCTGTTGTCGCAGAGACACCTCCTGCTCCTGACTGTCTACAAAACAAACTTGCAAGATGCTTGGGCTGACACTAGGTGGTGGAATCAAACTGCCAATTCTGTGGTAGACCTGGCCTTGTATGCGCAGAGTGAGATTCCAGCCTGGGAGGTTTCTATCTCTGTGGCCAAAGCTTGTCATCTGGAAGGCGTTGTTGTAGGCTCTGATGTTACTACGGAATCTCGCACACCTAACCGAAGTTCCATCGAGGAGATTTAGAGCAATGGTGGAGGTTCCGGAAAGGCAGGCAAAACAACAGAGCTTCCTGAACAGCAAAGTCCTTTTGGCTCATCTCTGAACTTGAAAGCTTGGCACGTACACTGATGTGACATTTCATCAATGTTTGAAACAATTTTGATGTTTGAGGCATCGTACAGGAGAGCAAGTCTATTGTAAGCTTGCTGTTCACGCCTGCGAGCGGCAGCTGTAGCAGCTCTGCTGGCATCCAGTCTGCTTGTTCGAGCAGGGCTGTCTTCACGTTGGCGAGCGGCAGCTGTAGCAGCTCTGTTGGCGTCCAGTCTGCTTGCTCGAGCAGGGCTGTCTTCACGTTGGCGAGCGGCAGCTGTGGCAGTTCTGTCAGCTTCCAGTCTGCTTGTTCGAGCAGGGCTGTCTTCACGTTGGCGAGCGGCAGATTTGGCAGTTCTGTTGGTTTCTTATCGACGTCTTTTCTCTTCGGGAGTTTCTTCTTGTTCAGCTTGCCGTTTTCTAGTTGCGTTGCGGGAACATTTTGACAGGGAGGATTTCTTTGGTGGTGGGCATGGTGACTTCTCTCGAAATAGAATAAATTAATAGAGAGAGACAGACAGACAGAGATAGGGAAACAAAGACAGACGAAGACACAGAGAGAGAGAGAGAGAGAGAGAGAGAGAGAGAGAGAGAGACAGACAGACAGACAGACAGACAGACAGACAGACAGACAGACAAAGACACAGAGAAAGAGAATTGTGTACAACATGACTTACGAAACACAAACCAAAATCAGATCTGTTAACTTACAGAGGAACAAGATGAAAACCTCATGATAAAGTATGAGTTCTTGAGCATATACCTCTGTAAGTAAATCGTGAACTCACAGATAGGCCACGATTAATCACACACACACACGCGCGCAGGCACGCACGCATGCACGCACGCACGCACGCACACACACACACACACTATGTTCATATTTGTCAATTTTTTTTTATTCCTGTAATGTTCCTTTGTACTACAAAGGTGAACCTCTATATCCTTGCCGGCAAGGATAATTGAGCCTTTCCTTGCAGGCAACATCAGTCTTACACACACACACACACACACACACACACACACACACACACACACACACACACACACACACACACAGAGCTCACTTATTATACAGATTCAATGTTTAAAACTGCACACGTACACCGATTTTTTATCATGATTGATCTAAATTTACAAAATTAGAGTTTTTATCGGTTACATTACACACACGCGCGCGCGCGCGCGCGCGCACACACACACACACACAACACACACACACACACACACACACACACACACACACACACACACACACACACACACGCACACACTCACACACGCGCGCGCGCGCGCGCGCGCACACACACTATGTTCATATTTGTCAAATTTTTATTCCTGTAATGTTCCTACAAAGTTGAACCTCTAGGCTGTATATCCCTGTCGGCAAGGATAATTGAGCCTCTCCTTGCAGACGTCAGTCTTACACACACACACACACACACACACACACACACACACACACAGAGCTCACTTATCATATAGATTCAATGTTTAAAACTGCACGTGTATACCGATTTTCATCATGATTGATCTAAATTTACAAAATTAGAATTTTTATCAGTTATCTTAAAATTTTTTGTGTTTGTATTGTTCAGCTTTTCAAACCGACACCTTAATTTGGGCGCGGATGTTAAATCCAACTGAAAGGCCTAACTTGAATGTAAAAGTGGCATGTTGTTTGTATATAGAAGAATTATTGTTAAAATATAGATGGAAAGTGTTACTTTATGCCCCAGTTTCCTTATATATGTGTTGAACAATAATTTTGGGTAGACAGTTAGGAATTTTCCACTCACTTTGTAGCTTCCAGCAAAAGATAAATAATGATGTTTCTCAACACTAACTTACCAAGTAAGTTTTCTCAAATTGGTGTCGTCTGTTACATAAGTTTTTGTGCATAGAAAATGGTAATGAATTACGACATTTCAAGGGAAGAAAATAATTTGGCGTATAGTGTATGACGTAATGTTACGTCATTGCGGAGTCCAAAGTGAAAAATATTATAGCACAATTGGAGAAGTATGTTCTAATTAATTTAGATGAGTTACTTTTCCATGTAGACGTTAAATCCAATTTTTGTGTCGACTGATAATTGTTTTAGATATATTTGATTAGAATATGGACTGTGGTGTGTCTCTATCTGACGCCAAGAGCACAGACGCAATCAGCCGTGTCTCCCCCTGATGAGTCCGATCCAGCGGACGAAAGGCCTCGGAGCAGGCGACACATATAGATCTGTCTTCGAGAGGGATTGCGATAGTTTCCTCATGCAGCTAGTGAAGGGGTTTTCATATTTATGATATAAATTTTTCCATTCATTTCATTTTCCAAAAAAAATTTTTTTTCCTTCTCAATTTCAAATCTCTTTGCCAAGTCATTACTATAATGATGGAAGAGTTGTTAACCTGCACTTGTTTTCCCCCCACTACTTAATTGTTCAGCATTATATATATATATATATATATATATATATTATATATATATACTATATATATATATATACTACTTAATTCTTCAGCATATATATATATATATATATATATTACTAAAACGCCTGATATTGTTTTAAAAGAGCTCGACCCCTTGGGGAACAACATCTATTAAAACCAGGTGATTAAAAGCGGTCTAAAAACTCTCTAGACTTTTTAGAACCTCTTTTAATCACTTGGTTTTAATACATACATACATATATATATATATATATATATATATATATAAAAACATCTTACTTTCGGTTCGTATAAGTTGTATATCGTTGTTCAGCGTTCAAAACTGCACCTGTATATCGAATTTCATGAAGTACGGTCTAAATTTAGAAATTACGGTTTTTAACAGTCAATTTTAAGTTCCTGTTCATATTAGATGCCTATCACTGATCAGCGCGTGTAAAACTGCACCTGCATACCAAATGTCATCAAGAACGGTCTACATTTAGAAAATAACCGTTCTTAACAGTCTTTAACGCTCAATTTTAAGTTTCCATTCGTGTAAGTTGCACATCATTGTTCAGAGTGTAAAAACTGCATCTGTATACCGAATTTCATCTAGAACGGTCTCGGGAGATGTCCCTCTAGGTTCGTGCCAAGTTTGGTGACGATCCGTCGATTCTCCTGGCCGCCAACTTCAGCCTGACAGACAGACAGACAGACAGACACACACACACACACACACACACACACACACACACAGAAAGAAGAATGAGACACAGACAGAAACAGAGAGACAGAGACAGACAGACAGATAATTTTGCCGCAAACCAGGTGAAGCAGGCACTGATGGTCTGACCAGTGCGTGTAGAATGAACACAGCGTCAGTCTTCAGCCGTCCTGTCCTTGTCCTTCCCCACTAGTTAGTTAGTCACTGGTTTATTTCTCTATGCACGGAACTACAGCCCTGTCGATTGTGGCAGCGTGGGTTAACAGACGTAGAAGTGCAGCAAATAGATTAGTCCGTTCACAGTAGCGCCTGCCGGGTTGAACGGAAACGGAAATGCCACCTGTTCGTCTCGTGTTCCTGTGGACCGCGCCAGGTGCGTCACAGGAAGAGAGAACTACAGGGGAAATGGGACCAATCGCCTGAAAACGTATCCAACAGGATAGCACGATCCGGATATTGCTATTTTTGGAAAACGTGGGCAATTACCAAACTGCTGTGTGCGACTTGTCCTTGAATATTTTTTTTTACTGTCCTGATATTGTATGCAGAAGTTACTGGTATTCACTCTAAATTGACCATTCAAAAAAAAGGCGAAAGCTTGGCTGTGTCTGGAGTGGCACTGTCTTCATCTGGCCGTGGGCAGGGGTGGTTGGGTCTGTGGGGTGTGCTCGACAGCTGGAGGGTGGTGTTTTTTTTTCGTCGGTGGGCTCTGCAGTCATGAAACACGGGCTGGTACACCCATGGGAACGCTACTTTAAGGCTGTTATGAGTTGCATCCTGTAGTCTGATTTACCTCTGTTCTGGAGCAGTTATGTCCCTTGATATCTTAATGGAGTGTCCTGCGCGTGCCTGTACCCATCGTCAACACAGCGCAGGCCTCCAAGGGTGGTACAGGACTGCTCTAAAGGCAGGTGAAGACAGTGCTTCTCTGGTCCTCCACAGCACCTTCGGGTGTTTCTTTTTCTTCTTTGCCTTAACTAGGCTGACCCTGGAGAAAGGTCCAGTGACGGTGAGGAAAGACCCACTGACCACAGGGAAAGTCCTGTTGACAGTGGGAAAGACTACAACATTGGATTCTCTCTTGAGGGCACGTAAGACCGTATGCCGAAAGCTTGGCTGTATCTGGAGTGGCACTGTCTTCATCTGGCCGTGGGCAGGAATGTTGGGTCTGTAGGGTGTGCTTGACAGCTGGAGGGTGGTGTTTTTATGCCGGTGGGCTCTGCAGTCATGAAATACGGGCTGGTATACCCCATGGGGATGCTACTTTAAAGGCTGTTATGAGTTGCATCCTATAGTCTGATTTACCTCTGTTCAGGAGCGGTTATGTCCCTTGATATCTTAACAGAGTGTCCTGCGCGTGCCTGTACCCATCGTCAACACAGCGCAGGCCTCCAAGGGTGGTACAGGACTGCTCTAAGGCAGGTGAAGACAGTGCTTCTCTGGGTCCTCCCCAGCACCTTTGGGTGTTTTTTTTTTTTTTTCTTATTCACTCTAAATTGACCATTCAAGGTAAAAATAGTTTCGGGATTTCACAGTCAGTATACGGAGTCTATTTCAACTGGCAATGAGTATCAGCTCTTCAGAGATTTCTATAGCAGACAACAGATGACTGCACACTGAGAATTGAAGAAGGTTATATGGTTCTTTCCTTTCATTTTTGTGTTTGGAAAGCCATCAAAATTTAGTCTTGATTTCTGTTTATAGTGACGAAATACAGCAATTCTGTTCAATGTCATTCCTATATACGTAGGACTTGCGTGTTTATGCAATGAAAAGGACACGACATAATCATTCCATCAGGTCTGTCCCCTGAATTTGCTGTAGCCTGTCTATATAAAATGGAGCAGAAACTCAATGGAAGACACTAATGATTAGTGAATGTGAAGTGTTCGCTGCTAGAAGAGATGGATCGGTATGAATTACACTGTTGAAGACGTCTGCATCGAAACTGCCGAAATTTCTCTGTGATTATCAAAACATTCAAACGGATGTTTTGCATTGCAAAACGTTTTGTCTGAGTTGATCCATTTTTCCTTCAACTGGAACGCCGCCGTATTGGGGGCATACGCGGATGGACGACCAAGTCCTCCTGTGAAGTCAAGTGAACCTCTCTGGATGTTGTTGAACCGAATAGCTGTGGGCATCTTGCATACAGATATCTGTTAATGTTGTTGTTGTTGTTGTTGTTAATACTCATCCAGATGTACACCGTATGGCCAAATCGTCTCCTAAAGAGACTGTTCTATGGCGAGCTGCAGGAAGGCAAGTGTGTTCCCCATGGAGAGGACGAACAAAGAGCTACAAAGACACACTGAAGGCCTCACTGAAGGGCTGTAGCATCGCCCCTGCCTCCTGGGAAGAGGCTGCCCAAGATCGCTCAGCCTGGCGCTCCGTGATCAAATGCCGAGTGAAAGACTTTGAACAAGGCGAGTTGAGGCACAAGAGTAAAAACGTCACTTTCAGAAGAAAAAAAAAAACACGAATTAAAAAAAAAAAACAATAACAACAACAACAACAACAACAACAAACAAAAACAAAACAACAACAACAACAACAACAGAGCAAGCCCCTCCTTTCAGCCTCGCTCACACCTCGAAGTCTTCCATGTCCACATTGAAATAAACTATTCCAATGCGAGGATTGGTCTGATCAGCGTGTTGCACACCACCACCACCCAGTGATAGCAGAAGTCGTAGTCATCTTCGTCCGCGAAGGACAAACACAACAGCAACACACACCAGACAGGGTTAATCAGAACTGTATTGCAATGGATTCCATCTTACTGCGGCATTCCAGGAAATCAGGAGGCTGATAAAATGGCAAAACTTGGTGCCCAGGGCCACCAGGAAGAAACTGCAGTCAGGTCAGCCTGACAGAGGTGAAGACTATCATAAAAGCGGTCTACAGGCCACCACAGCAGCAAGATGACTATCATCAGCTAACCAGAGCAGAACAGGTGGTCATCTTCCGACTCAGAACCGGGCACAACAGGCTAGCACCCCATCTACACCGCAAGCTGCACCTGAAACCATTCCA
>JADBJO010023952.1:0-25811 GCA_016801955.1 Conus betulinus | reverse complement strand
CAGAGGCACGCAGGCACTCAGCACACAAACACACACACACACACACACACACACACACACACACACACACACACACCACAGACAGGAAGGTGTCTGCAAGATTTATTGGTATCCTACCTTGTATTGACATTTACACTAGATTCGTCTGCTGTTTTAAATTTTTGTACTTGTGCAAATGGTGTGTGAATGTGTGTGTTACGAGTATCTGTTCTACATAAAAGCTATGCTATCAAGAACATTGCAGAAGTGCCCGTCCATCTAAATCTTTTTCTGTTTTGTGTGGAGTTTTCTGACAATTTCTTTGGGTTGTCAAGTGTAAAGTAATAATAATGTTTTTTACTTTCGCGTTTGATGACACACATGTGTCTTGATTGTTTGGTGATATATAAACAAACCTGCACGTTTTTCTGCGGTGACAAGAGCAAGAGCTGAGAATGGACACAATCTTAGGCTCCTCATCATGCCACTTGTAATGTAGTCTATGTAACGAAGTAGGATCCGTGATGATAACCAAAGCTGGAGTTTGGCCGGGCATGGGAGGATGGAGAGTGGGAGGAGAACAAATACCAATAACTAAACTGTCAAATTAGTGTTCTTTTTTCCCACTAAACTGTTTCGAGACTTCTTCCAGAAGACGGTATGGGATTGAACTTTATGTTATTTCCAACACCCGGCAGAGAGTTGAAGTGTTACCTTCTGCAAACAACAAGGAGTTGAAATGTGTTACCGCCAACACACCATGACGATTAGGCCTGATGTGTACTGGCAGATACATGCAGCAGAAAACTGGATATCATGTTTCCATCAACAGATTTACGGAATTTTCAGTCAGCTGAATAAGAGGGATTTAACTGCGTATTGCAAGACTTATGTTTTTAAAACCACATGATGATATTCAAGCTCACTATTTGTTTCTATTGTGGCTATGTTATGAGAAAAATTGTAGCCTACAGGGCAGAGATGTGTTTGTTGTTTGTTTTCGAGTATTTTTACCTCTAAAAATGAGAAGTGATGATTTTGTTTCGGTACTGTGGAGACATTTTGTGCACATTTTTTTTCTTTCCCCAAAAGTGTGTGCGTGCATGCGTGCGTGGGTGGGTGCGTGTGTGCGTGCGTGCGCGAGCGTGTTCGTTTTGAATGAATTATTGAAAAATGTGCCCCAAAAATGTGTGACGGGATGAATGCAGAATGACGTAATAGTCTGAAGTCAGTGCTTGTTTTTCTTTCTGCACTTTTTTCTGGGCAAACCTTGTGTAAATACAAATAAACCGCAGAGAATTAAAGCGCAGTTGTTAGTGTTATGGTTTGTTTATCTTTTTTGTTTGATTTGTTTTTTTTATTTTCCCGATTGCGGTTTTTTTTTTTTTTTCGGGGGTGGGGGGGGGGGGGTGGGGATGGGAGGAGGGGGGGGGGGGGGGGGGGGGGGGGGGGGGCGGGGGGGTACCAAAGGACATAAACTGAATCAGCACAGTTACTGATCTCAATTTTGAAAATAAATAAATAGGCACATCATTTTAGGTGACGGAAAGTGCGTGTCCCGCCCCACCCCCATCCCTCGCCGAGCATCTTTGACTCTTTTGTATGGGTGCTCCATCCTCGGTTTTTTGTTTTGTTTTGTTTTTTTTTTTTTTTTTTTTTTTTACCTGTGCAGTTTCATCCTCCGATATTTTCTCCGAACCGACTCACACTCAACTGGTGTGGTATAGTGGTTTTTATTCGTTTTTCTTCGTTTTTTTTCTTCTTACTCTTCTTTTTTCTCTTCTTCTCCTTCGTCTTCCTCTACGTTGTTTGTTTTATTGTTTTGTATAACTACCAACAAACGGTACAAAAACGAAATGTTACGGTCAAGGACCTTGCTGTTTTTGTTTGTTGTTGTTGTTGTTGTTGTTGGTGGTGGTGGTTGTGATGGTGGTAGTGGTGGTGATGGTGGTAGTGATGGTGACGATATATTTTTCTTATTTTAGTCTCATTTGTCTTATCACCAGCAGTCTGTAGAAAACAGAAAAAAAAGCTACTATAAACCGGTAGTCTCTGTGGGTTTTTTTGTTTGTTTGTTTGTTTGTTTTTTCCCCAAAGTCGCCATTAGAAATAGTTCATGTATTACCACAAACAAAAGGCAAATTGATAAAATGCGACAACTATGTGTGTGCGTGTGTGTGTGTGTGTGTGTGTGTGCGTGCGTGCGTGCGTGCGTGCGTGCGTGCGTGCGTGCGTGCGTGCGTGCGTGCGTGCGTGTGTGTGTGTTTGCAATACGTCTTGAGGGACGCTCGTCCTTGAGTTTTTTGACCATTCCATTTCTAGGCTAAATTAGGTCCCCAGAGGACTTCCCTACAGGCCTATTTTGTGATGACGGCTTGGCCATTGCGTCCTTGCTATTGTCATGAGACGACAAATAGGCAAAACTTATTGTGTTTTCTTGGCGGCGCCTCTGTTTAATTTCTTCTTCCTCCTCTTCTTCTTCTCACTATCATTATTATATTATTATTATTATTATTATTATTTATTATTATTATATATCATCATCATCATCATCATCATCATCATCATCATCATCATCATTATTTATTTCAAAGTTTTGATGTACCTTTGGTGAATGTGTCTTATACTAATATGGCCACAAGTAGTTTACAAATTCTCGCCTGTTTGTTTGTTCAGAGCGTGCGCGCGCCCGCGCGCGCGCGCGCGCGCGCGCGCCTGTGCGTGAGTGTGTATGAATGTGTGTGTGTGTGTGTGTGTGTGTGTGTGTGTGTGTGTGTGTGTGTGTGTGTGTTCACTTAGTGTTAAAATAAAAATAAATAATCTTGAAATATAGTTATGATTGACATATTTATTCGATGAATGAATCTGCTTTTTTTTAGTTTCTGGTTTTTTTTTTTTTTTTCACTTTCTTCAGAGATAGCCTGTCACGTGATCAGAGCAGATGTACCCAATAGTGCATCTGGTACGTTACTTTTAACTCTCAAGCGATCCCAAAACCAGCCATCTTGAACCTTAATACTGTATATGCTGCATTTAACTTACAATTTCAGGTTATATACACAGACGAAGTATGTAAAAGGATACACACTCAGAAAGCTAACAATATAACCTGCAGCTTACACAAAAAAACCAAGTTGAAAAATCATTTAGCTCAACATTTTTTGTTCAACACATTGATTTCAAGATTTTGCATACTGCCGTTGATCTAACGCTACTCTCTGAGTTTCTATGCGTGTGATAATAATATTTAAAAAGTATAATTGGAAGAAACAGAAATATTGAACTTTGAAACTGGGGGACGTATACACCAAATGGGATGAAAATCAAGAAAACCTCTAGTTTATGAGTGTTAACGTATCCGACAAATACTACAATGTTACTGGGAGGAAATCCGGTTCCGTGTATCCGAAATACGCAAAAAATCAAGAAATTTTCACTTAATGAAACGAAAGCAATAGTCCTCCATAGGGAAAAAAAAAAACACACAAAATCACAATCCCGCTCTTCATATTTCACAAATGTCGGGCCTAGTGGCCTTTTTCACGAGAAGAGAAAAACAAAAACATTACAACTACGTAATATCAATCTTTGACAACTGGACAGATTCACGAAATGACGTCATAAGAATACTGCACAACGCCTGACATCATAATCTGTAAAGTCATTAACAAGAACTTAAAAAAAAAAGTCATCCTGGAACTAGATCAAAGACACAATAACAGGATGAGTACCACTAAAATGTATCTCAATCGTGACACTTTTCTGCTATCCAATTTCACTCCATAATGTGTGTGTGTGTGTGTGTGTGTGTGTGTGTGTGTGTGTGTGTGTGTGTGTGTGTGTGTGTGTGTACGTTATTTCCTATCAACTGAAGATAAGTCTTGGTGGTGTGTGCTCTGAGTTTTTTTTTTTTTTTATTCCGGTGTGTTGCAATTATCATTATGCCATGTCTCCATCTAAAAGTTGTGGACCTGCCTGGTTTGTGTAGTGTCTGTCTGATGGAAGCGGCGCTTTTGTTTTCGCCGCCTCCATCAGACAGACTATAAAAGATGGAAAGAGACGAAAAAATTCACTTCGAAGTCAGAGCCCTCAAACACCAAGTTCAGCACAGACTGGTCCTACACTGAAACCCTGCTCTCTGACAGCCAAGAAACAAAGCCTAGAACGAAGAAGAAATCATTCTGGACATGTATAAAGTCTCCGCGCACGGAAGCAGCCAGTGTCTTACCATTGAAAGTAGCTGGTAAGCTAGTAACAGAAGCAAAGGATAAGGCAGAAATACTGAATGCACAGTTTCCGTCTGCGTTCAGCAGCAAACTATCCTGCTCACCAGAGGAATTTGAGACCTGGACTGGCATGAGCCCAGAGACTGAAGGACCTACATGTGACCACATCCACATCTCAGTAGCAGGAGTCAGAAAGCTGCTAAAAGGCCTAAATCCGAGCAAAGCCCCTGGACCAGATGAAATCGCCCCTCGCCTCCAGAAGGAAATTGCTGATGAAATTGTCCCAGCTCTGACGCTTCTCTTTCAGTCCTCCATAAACACAGGCATGGCTCCACAGGACTTGAAAAGAACAAACGTTTCTCCTGTGTTCAAGAAGGGTGAAGAATGCAGGCCTGAACGATATCACCCCATCTCCCTCACGAGTGTCCCGTGCAAAATGCTAGAGCACATTGTGGTAAGTACAATCATGGGATTTGCAGAGGCAATCAACATCCTGCGCGAGGATCAGCACGGTTTCTGGTGGGGCAGATCATGTGAAAGTCAACTGCTGGGGCTTGCGGATGAGCTATCCTACAATATGGAGAAGGGGAAACAGTCAGACGTCTTAGTGATGGATTTTTCGAAAGCCTTTGACAAGGTCTTCCATTCCCTTCTAATCCACAAGCTCCGACATTACGGGATCACTGGCCAGGTCCACGAATGGATCAAAAACTTCATGGCAAACCGACAGTAGGTGGTGGTTGTTGATGGAGCTTCCTCAAAGGCCGTTCAGGTAGAGTCAGGAGTCCCCAGGAAGCCAAACGTGCGGATGGAACTACAACATAGATGTGGAGTTGAACTCGATGGCAAAGGAATTGAAGAGGACGAGGATGCTACGAATTTCCATTTTAGTCTGAAACTGCACGACAGGACTACACTGTATACTTACTTTCGTAATATATCCTGACATCAGTCAGGCTGAGAGAAACCGACACCTGCAGTGCTGATCAAGAAATTTGAGCAACACTCTCAGAGACGCATCCATTACGTGGATGAAAGTAAACTGTGTGGTCCCTGACTTCCCAGCTGGGCCTGCAGCAACATCACCTCTGGGTGGGAGCCGCTGGGGGTCAGAAATCCACAAGTTGTAAGCCAGTAATCCGCGAAGCTAACCACTTCGCCTAGGCGGCTAGACCGCACTGTCTTCTTTTTACGACCTGTACAGCCAGTTTCCTCGGATCAATCCGCAATTAATGAAGCAGTGAATGCAATAGCAGTCGATCTGAACATGATCATGATACGATCAGATCATTTCCCATTGCACATTGTCGCGCATGGAAATTGTTTTCCAAGGGCAGTAAGCCGCTAAGACCTTGGGATGAGATCCATCATGTAGAAAATGTTGCATTGTTGAAGACCTCTTAACGCACAAAGAGCATGACGAAGATGGTTCTGAGGAAGAGACTACCAGTGGAAGCACTCACTCAAAATGGTCTGAAGAAAGGACATTCTGACTGTTGCAAACCCCTCTTCATCTCTGGTACTCTGGCAGTTTGCACCGGTGGCAAGTGGTGTCAATAGAAGCATTATGTCGCCATTTCCGAAAAAAAAAAAAGGCTGGCAGACTTCCATCCCTGAAGTATTGTACCCTAAAGCCATGGCAACTTCTGGACTCTGATTTGTCGTTCATCATGTGGACGCCACCTGGCCAGATGACCTGGTTGACAAGCTGTGGACCTCCAATTACTTTGTCCGTTGTTAACCGTGACATCAAGATCATCAGATGTGGCACGAATAGAATATCAATCCAGTGCAGTCCTACTGTCAACTTGTACTTTGCAGAGATGGCAAAAAACCAGACCTACATCGCTTGTGTGAATGGAATCTCAGACTGCTTTTTAACTCTATGAAAGAGCATGGATATGACCCCTATTTTTTTAAATAAGTGATGATGACATTTACCTGACACGTGCAAAGGATCTGAGGTCACCAGTTAAAGGTGAATCTGTCATGGAATGTAGCTGTCAAAGAGAACAGCATTTGAGAGGCTGTTGTGCATGTTGCAGCTCGTTCTGAAATCTGGTGACGATTTGCAGCCAAAGCATTTGCTAAGGTGCACATTTTTCCTTGAAAAATGTTTTCGTAAGTCTGTCTGCGTTAGTTGACTCATATTGTTTGCATTATTTGTGTAGGTGTGTGAATGAAAATGTTTGTGTGTGTGTGTGTGTGTGTGTGTGTGTGTGTGTGTGTGTGTGCGCGCGCGCGTGCGTGTGTGTGTGTGTGTGTGTGTGTGTGCGTGCGCGCGCGCGCGCGCGCGCGCATGTGTGTGTGTGTGTGTGTGTGTGTGTGTGTGTGTGTGTGTGTGTGTGTGTGTGTGTGTGTGTGTGTGTGTGTGTGTGCGCAGATACATACTTATTTGGCTTTCAACGTGTTGGATATGATTATGTTCATTTTTTGTTATATACGAATCAAAGTGCAATTCTTTAGAAGTTAAACCAATATTTAAAAACAAAATGAGTTGTTGAATGAAATATCCCTAGGCTGACTTTTTGTCTGTTTCAACAACATTATAATTGTTGTGTTTGTAAGTATGGCACAAAGACTGCAAGTTTCTGCATTCGAGTATCATTTTGGAAGAAACTGTCTTTATAGAGGTATGGTTCCTACACCATTACACTTCTCCCTCTTCCTCGTTCACCTCAGGTGGTCGGTCACTCCCATGCCCCGGATGAAAGGTGCTGTCATCTGCAAATCCTCCAAGGTGCCGTGCAGTTTGATGCCCAGAGTCGTTGAGGTCGGTCAGCCAGACACTGTCCCTTGCATCAACATGCTGTGGGCAGCTTTGGAGGATGTGATGTGCTGTCATTGGTCCGTGACCACTGAGACACCTTCCTGACTGTCCAATGCTAAACTCTGTATGCAGGTGTGGTTTAGGTTATCGTATCCAGCCAGCCAGCGGAAAAAAAATGTGCTCCTGTTCCTCTCGTTCAAGCAGGCGGTAGCTGAGAGGGTGTCAGTGAAGACACGAGACGCGCTCTGCAGTTTTGGCCAACTTTTGGGAGGCCGACGCACGGCATTTTGACAGAGGGATTCTGTCTCTGCTCTAAAGTTGGTGGAATGCTGGCCTGTTGGCACATCAAGTTCTCCATTACTGTCTGTGTACCGGATGAAGATTGTGGCTTCAACAGCCGGTGTGGCGTTAGTCGCCGGACCGTCTGTAGAGCTATGTGTCCAGTTTCCTGGCGACACAGGTTGCAGAAGTTCTCGGCCATGGCCTTTCATTGAGTGTCTAACCGAGTCCCTCTTCCATCAACTCCAGGGATACTGGTGAAGACATATAGAAACTGGTACCTCTTCCTTCATGCGACACTAGCAGGTGTTGGAATACACTTTGCTTAGCGTTCCATCATGGCAGCTCTCTCAAATCTTGGTGACTGGTGAACGAATATGTCTTTTTTTTTTAGCCGACTGTCGTGGGATGGCTTACTGTAATTCTTTCTCAGTTAAAAAAGCAGGTCATGATTTCGCCTGATGGTTCTTCTTCACGGAGTTCACGCAGGATTCTGTGCACTGCTACTCTACGTTATCAATGAAGTCTGTAGTCTTGATTTGTTTATGGATGTCTATGAAGAGGTATGCTAGCCCCTGTAGGGAGACCGGGCAGAGACTCTCTATATAAACATATTGATCCTGCATCATTACACCCCCCATGGGAGTGCCAAACAGAAAATATCAGTAAATATATTTTGATTCTACATCATTGTACTAGTCAGTCTCGATCATAAAACTGTCTTCTTACAACATGTCTTCTTACATGTATTGATCCTGCACCATTATACTAGTCGACTAATCCTACATCATTATACAAGTCCTTGTGGGGTGCCAGGCAGGAAAATGTCTTTTAAAATGTATTAGTTCCACATGATTATATGGGTCTCCATGGGAACACCGTATAGACACTTTTTTTTTCTGAAAGTGGTTTCTGTACGTTTCGGTGCTATGTCTGTTCCTCTTCATCAGACGTTTTGGTCGGAACACAGCACGATAATTTCTTGAGCTTGTGCGGAAGGGAGTTGGCTGGCAGTCGTCGTCAGTCTAAGAACCGCCGTTTTTTTTTTTTTTTTTTGTTGTTGTTTTTTTTTTTTAATTTACTCCGCCTTCAGGTTTGATCACAGAGACAGCCGTGGCTGAGGAAATAGAATTCGATGTTTCCCACAAAAGGGGGAGCCTCAGCAGGCGTACTGGTCAATATGAAAAAAAAAAAGGAAAAGCCGCGTGGATGAAATGCGTTTGCTGGAGAGAGAGTGTGTGAGAGAGTGTGAGAGAGAGAGAGAGAGAGAGAGAGAGAGAGAGAGAGAGAGAGAGAGAGAGATTTAACATTCAACATTTCTATACAGTAAAACAGATAATAACTCCATGGCGTCTAGATCTGTACTCTTCAAACCAGTGTACACTGCTTGCTACCTTTTTCATAGTTTATCTTTAATATTAAACCCAAGACGCTTCAAAACTCTTTGATTCAGCACTTGTCTGCGACGTTCCAACACACCATTTAACAGATACAGGTATGGCGTTATAGATGCACTGACAAAAATGAAAAAGATCGATACGGAGATATTTACCTCACCGTGAACCCACACTTCCTGTGACGTCAGAGCAGCCCACAACGTTACGAGGCACCAACAGCAGACGTCCCCCATAGAAATTCTGATAATACAACGTCCTGTAGTGAGGTCATATTCTTGGTTGTCTCTGGCTAGAAAATCTAAAGTGTTGCCTCGGATCATGATGTAGATGTAAATCTGTCCCGCCACAGTGGACACCATCATCATGCCGTTCAGAACGACCAGCAGGCTGAAGGCGTAGTGATGTCCTCCTGGTTGTTCTCCTGAGACAGGCAGGGGACGCAGAGGCTTGTCTGACTGAAGTCACTGTCTGATGACACAGTGGGAACTATAGACAGACAGGCACCTGCCAGCCACGCCAGGAGACAGACGAGAGAAGTCACTCTCTTCTTCCCACTGATATCCAGCTTTGTTTATCCAGGTGAGGACAACACACCTATGCAGGGCCATACTAACATCTACAAAGACGGCCACCTCACAGGAAAGCAAGAAAATGAACGCTAATAGCTTGCAAAAGACACCGGACCTCCACTCCGTGTCCTTCCACAGGTAGTCACTGCCATACGTCTGGTCCACCACACACTGCACTGAAAGATACACCCCCATCAGGAATTTAGAAACACACAGGTGAGACAAAAATATTGTGTGTACTGTCCTTCTCTTTGCCCTCTCTGAAAAACATGACACAAATAAGACCGTTGCCAGAAGGATGAAAAAGTGTCAGAAGGTAGATAAAAATCCGCTGCACCTTAGCTCCCAGAAGATTGTTACAGGTGGAAAAGTCGTTGGGAGGGGGGCATGACAGTTCATCGTATTGACATGGTCTGGCAAAGCCTGAATACAGCAGAACTTGAAGCTGTCGGCGTGCAGTTCTCTAAGCTTGCTTAGGTTCTTTAACAAGGTGTGAGAAAAACTCTAACATCTCACTGCCACGATGATCCAAACTTAGCCAGAAGGGGATTGTCATACCCTTTCCCTGTCACGCTCCGAGTATTGCTGCCAGAAAGGTTGAGGACAACGAGTCCAGAGAAAGGCTGAAGTGTGTTCAGGTCGAGGTTTGGTATCTCCACGAATGCCAAGTCCATGATTCTGAGATTAGGAAACTTCACAGCCTCTTCTGATCCACTGTGGAAAAATCAGTTAAAGGATTTTTTGCTAGAATCAAATGAACTAGGTTGCTGACATTGGAGAGGGTTTCCAAAGAAACAATCTTCAACTGGTTTTCGCGCTGACATCCAGAATCTGCACGTTGGGGAGCTCTGGAAGGAGCAGTACTGTTAGACAGCAGCGGGTCATGTTCAGATAGACCAGCATCGTATTCCTAAGCAGACTTTCCGCTTTCATTTCACTACCCGACACGTCTAAATAGCGCACGTCCGGGAACTCGTCTATAGGAAACACGTGTCTACAGGTAAAAGCCAGGCCCTGGCAGGAGCACTGGTCAGGACAAGACATGGAGTAATACCATTCATCGTCATACTGAGGACATTGGTGTTTGCCATCACACACATGATCCGGGTGCAGACACACCCAAGACTGACGGCAGCGGAAGTACCCAGGGCAGGAGTAAGTCTCGCACCCGGCTTCGTCTTCTTTGTACGGGCAGTCATAAACGCCGTTACATCGCACAAACACACAGGAAAGCGGTAAGCTACGAAAGGACATTCAAAATGCGTTGGGGGACTCGCGGATCCTGGCACCATTCTAGTGTAACTGACCCCCATTATGTCTATGTCATCATAAAAACAAACCAGTGCTGGGAAACCGTACCCTTCCCATTCCAGTATTAACCTGGGCAATGGTCTGAAAAATAGGTGATGTTTACACAGTCTAGTGTCGGGAGAATTCTTGCAATGAGGATCGAAAATGCCGCACTTGTTTGACTCATCAACACACTACCAAATATATGGTGGGAGGAACAAAAAATGCAATAAAACCACAATTCAATTGTTGGAAAAGCTGCTAGTGAATAGTAGAAGGATAAAGAAACATGATAGAAAAGAGACGTATTTTGGAAAGAAAATAAAGATATGCGTCGTATGGAATCAGCCTTATGCTTAGGTATCCAGAGTGATGCCCGAAAAAAAGAAAAATGGGCATCAACAACATGAAGTCCATCAGCACTTCTGTTAAATAACACAAACATTGTCAGTCAGTCAACACTGACGCTCGTCTGTTTGCTAACATTTACCAACAAATTCATTCACGCAGAAAAAACAACAGACAAACAAAAAACAAGCAAGCAAACAAACAAAAGCAACAAAAGCAAACAAACAAAGCAAGCAAACAAACAAAAAGCAACAAACAAACAAAAACAACAAACAAACAAACAAAACAAACGAGGCAAAATTGTTCGTCTGCTTCACGAGTGATGAACACAAACAACAGCATGAAGTGTTCATGGTGGATGGTGAAGGAGAGAGGAATGGTATGCAATTCCAGTAAAATAAACATCCTTTTCGGAAAGTCAACGTAAAGCGGAAAATGAAACATATCACATCTGAGCAATGATAATTACAGAATAATGATAATAATACTAATGATATTAATAGTGATAATAACTATTATGATAATAATGATAGTGATGTGATGGATGATGATGATGATAACAATAATAACAAGAAGAAGAAAAAGATGAAGGAGAAACATGATGGTGATGCTGATCACACACACACACACACACACACACACACACACACACACACACACACACACACACACACACACACACACACACTGTCTATCTATGTATGCATGTAAAATACACACACACACAGAGAGAGAGAGAGAGAGACAGAGAGACACAGACAGAGAGAGACACAGAGACAGGACACCTCTGTCTAGAGGAGAGAGAGAGAGAGAGAGAGAGAGAGAGAGAGAGAGAGACAGAGAGAGAGAGAGACAGACAGACAGACAGACAGACACAGACAGACGACAGACAGAAACAGAAAATGAGAGACGGGGGTGCAGAGAGTGATCACTACATATGATATACTTAATCTATCTTGTTCGGCCTAAGCGTGTAAATTACACACACACACACACACACACACACACACACACACACACACACACACACACACACACACACACACACACACACACACACACACACACACACACACACACACACACACACACACACATACATACACACACACACAGTGGCACGCACGCACATGCGCGCGCGCTCCCTCCATCTTCTTTATATATATATATATATATATATATATATATATATATATATATATATATATATATATATATATATATATATATATATATATATATATATCGATTAATAAGTTCGATCCGTGTTCCATTTAAGGCTGATGTTCTCAGAAATACAGGCCTGTGTTGTAATCCTGAGAGTAAGGCTAGTTTTTGAAGCAGCCTGATCATCCCAGAAGATAAACTATGTGAAAACTCGGGTTTAAAGCTGTTAACGTCTTGAAATAGTACATGAGAGGAAAAGGGAAAAGCAGCATGAAAAGAACTGACATATGAAATATTATGATGAAGCGAGTTATAATGCGCCTACTTCTCCCTGCCCTTTCCCTCTCCTGAATGAAGAGAGATTATCCCTGTTATGGGAAATAACTCTTTCAAGTCCAGCGTAGCCTCCCTGATCCTTACCTGACCACTGTCACCACAAGGTAGCGTTTTCTCGAATGGACACGGCGGATGGACACAAAAATTCTCGTCACAAACCAACGTAAAAGGCAGGCG
The DNA here is from genome assembly GCA_016801955.1 of Conus betulinus. Classification (NCBI taxonomy): domain Eukaryota; kingdom Metazoa; phylum Mollusca; class Gastropoda; order Neogastropoda; family Conidae; genus Conus; species Conus betulinus. Next base: position 13,273 of record JADBJO010023952.1, on the reverse strand, counting down.
TGCTTCATTGTTGGAACACAGAAAGTACAGCGACTCTGACGTGTTGGGAGCCACGCACCAAGATGACGTCAGCGCAGTAAGTGCCTCGTCAGAGGGCTGAGAACTGACGTCATTGTCTGCCCAGCACTCGCTTTGCAGATCACAAGCTAAAAAGGCTGGTATCCAGTGGTTATCAGGGCAACGAGTGGTGGGCAGAGAGTGAGAAAAATGTGTGTGTGGTTCACAACTGTCATGTTTGTCAGTGTGACTGGTTCCTGCTCTTCTTGCTGGTTTGGATTTTGTCGTTGTTTGTCAGGTCTGTTGGAGCCCGAGGCAGAATCAAATTCACACAAGTAGTAGTAAAACCTTCCTTCGGTGCAAGACTTTGTGATGTGCACACAGATGTTCTCTTGATTTATCATCGCCCCACAGACTGGTGGTGCGACAGTTGGAATACCTGTTCGTTAGGTTACAGTGAGGTTACTGAAACATCAAACAATCCAATTTTTGCAAATTTTTGCCCTCTTGTTTCTTTCTTTTTTTTTTTACTGTTGCCGAAATGTTACACATGACACTGACTTTACATCTGTTTACAAACACGCACTCATGGATATGGACACACAGGGGAATGAAAGGGAAACGTGACTCATCCGACCCAGTTTTGTGATATTCATTCACTTATTCAAATCATATCTATTTGCACAGTTTGGAAGACATTGTATTTTCACGTCATTTCACGTCCAGCAAGTCACACAAACACACACACACACACACACACACACACACACACACACACACACACACACACACACACACACACTGTCACAAACAAAAGACGTCATTCGTACTCTGACGAAATTTATAATCTATTTTTTGACGCACTGCGGATGTGCCGAAATAGTGCATAGTGCCAGAGTATTGAAACATATTATTTCACTTTTAAAATGCATGAGAACTCATATGGTATGTTTTACGTGGCCATGATCTGTCCATTCAAATTATTATGATTCTTAGATATATACAAATTGTTTGAGCACCGTATCGGTCAAGGGTGTATGAATTTGAAAAAAAAAAAAAAAAAAAAACATGGTTTAACTATTTTCTGTATGAAGTAAATTTTTTGGTACGAATTGTAAATGTAGTAGGGCCTAGTAGAATAGTGAAAATGTACACGGGGCGGACAAGATATTAAATTAGAAGGGGGGAAAAAACTTGCTCAGCAAATTGAACTGGAACTTATGAGTCTGTGTATCCGTTTTTCTTTCAGGCGTTATTTTCCTTCTGAATTATCCAAGGTTGCTACGTCTTCTATGTTCATATTTCTACACTGACTGTTTTCCCATCTACTTAATCTTCTTTATCTTCGACCTCTTCATTTACCGTCGCACGACGTATTCCTGGACTCCATTGTTCATCTGCTTGAAAAGAAAGAAAAAAAAAAAATCAATAACCAGTGGACAGAGATATTGTTGGAGAAATTTTATCGTAAAAATATTCGACGTGTGTTATTTTGTTCTTTGTGCATCAAAACGAAGATGTGCTTCATCTCACCAAAACAAGGATTTTCGATGCTGCGTTAATTGGTCCAGAAGAATATTCATTGTGAAGAGCTGCGTTTATTTTTTTTTTTTCAATGCTGTGTTATGAGTTGTATACACGGACAGTACAGAGCAACATTCTTCAGGGAGCACACTGTGTTATCCTTCGCCATCTCATCGGTCGCCATCAATTTAGGGAACTGTTGTCGAGGGTGTGGACAGCTGTTTTCCACAGAGACTGAGCTGTAATCATTTGGATATCTCCGCCATTTCGATAAGTAGATTTATGTTTGTCTTGTCCTGACCCCCGTTAGTTTGTATACCATCACGTGTTGTTAATAAACGTTTGTTGAATTGTAAAGTTTCATCTGCCTTTTGGTGGTGGATGGGATATATAGCTGGTGGGTGAAAGTGCTGGAGTCAAGAGTTCAATTTAACATTTAAGAAGTCACATATATATGTTACCCTAGACAACTCCTCTCCTTTAGAGGTATGTGACATCTTTTGGGGGCTTGTCCAGGATCTACCAGCATTCACACACCACTATATGTGCATTCGCTACCTTCTTTCTGTGGGTGGTTGGCTTGGGCCTAATGTTGATCAGGCTGCTGTTCAATTCCACCAATCAAACCCTGTCTTGTGAGTATAGGTCAATTTTCGTAATGTCCATAAATATATGCAACGCAAACAACTATCCAATAAGGTGTTGTTAGATCTAGAGTATAGATCTGGTTTTTTATTCTCTTAGTGTAAGCCTTACTTGTACTGAGCTGTCAGTAGTAAGCCTTGAGTAACTTGTTACCCTGCTTATTATACAGTGGAAATTGAGTGGTATGCTCATTGTTTCAACTACGATACCCTTGTGTATCATAAACCGTTGGCGTGCTATTGCAATTATCAGTCCAAGGTGTTGACTAAGGTGGTTGCAAGTCTCATGTGAGGGAGACTGTAGATAGATAGCATGAGGGATCTGTGTGATCCAGTAATCTCATAGGAGTTGAGACGTATTTGATGTGGAAGGGATCTGTGGAGATCCAGTGGTTTCACGAGTGGTGAAACAGAATTGAACTATCGTGGAGGATAGTAGTTGTGTTTGTCAGCGCGAACAGTGTCTGGTGTAGCAGTACACATAGGATTAAGCTATTGCAACAGGTAGTGATCGTGTTCATTGGGAAGAACACCATCGTGTGTAGCAGTACACAGGAAGCTAGGTTATTAGCTGTTATTACGTAGAGTATTGTGCTATTGAGATTTTTCCACAAGTACCTGTGGAGGAGGCACTAGTGTCAGATAAATCTAATTTTGGCTATACTATATCTTATCTTTATTGTATTATTTTACTATTACAGTAGCTGTACTGTACAGAGGCAAACTGTTTACAATGCCGAAAGATAGAAATGCAGCAAGGCGTGGCCAAAATGTTGAATCTGTGGTGGTGTCCGAGGATTTCCTCAGATTTAAGGCTGAAGCGGAGATGCTTGGGTTGCAAGGGCCAGCTCTCGTGGAGTACGTAGGAACTTGTAAAGAAAGAGAAAAGGAAGAGCGTGATAAGATCAGACAATATGTATTCACAGATTTGCCAGGTGAGACAAACCTAGGAGAATGTGCGTTGAATCTAACGAACTCACAACCTGTCAGGGTAAAACAATACCCACTGGCCCATTCACAGATTGAAACCATTAAGAAAGAGGTGAATCAAATGTTGGAAATGGGAGTAATTGAACCAACGACGTCACCGTACAATGCACCAATTGTGCTGGTGAAGAAGAAGGAAGGGGATGTTCGTTTCTGTACAGACTATAGGAAACTCAACAAGGTGACTCAGTTTGACGCAGAACCATTACCAAACATTGACCAGATGTTTAGCAAGATCAGCAAGGCAAAATATTTCACCAAAATAGACCTTTCAAAAGGATTCTGGCAGATCCCTATGAGAAAAGAAGATAGGCCAAAAACTGCTTTTAGCACACCATCAGGCCAGTACCAGTGGACACGTATGCCATTCGGTATGAGAAATGCGAGTGCTATATTCACTCAGATGATGCAAAAGATGTTGGCAGATCTACAAGATGTTGACAATTTCATTGATGATATTATGATTGCCAGCGATACTTGGGAAGAACATGTTAGAACAGTCGAAACAGTACTGAAGCGCACAGCAGAAGCAGGTTTAACTGTGAAACCTAGCAAGTGTTATTTTGGTTTTGAAACACTGACATTGTTGGGTCACCAGATTGGTCAGGGTAAAGTATGGCCAGAAGATGACAAAATGGGAAGGTGAGAGACGCCAAGAGACCTGAAACAAAGAAACAAGTGAGATCTTTCATCGGTTTGGCATCGTACTACAGGAAGTTCATTCCACATTTTGCTGATTTGGTCAAACCTCTGACAGACTTGACGAGGAAAGGACAGCCAGATAAAGTGATATGGACCGATAAGTGTGAAAGTTCATTTACACGACTGAAACGAGAACTGACGCAGAAACCACCAGTCATGTCATTACCAGACGTTACGAAAGAATTCGTGCTGAGAACGGATGCATCAAACACAGGTGTAGGAGCTGTTTTATTATTACAGAAAGATCCTGAGAGCCACACACTGAAACCAGTTCTGTACGCTAGCAGAAAGTTAAACTCTGCTGAAGAACACTATTCGACCATAGAAAAAGAATGTTTGGCGGTTGTCTGGGCTGTTAAAAAGTTTGAGCCGTATCTGTTTGGGACGAAGTTCGTTCTGGAGACTGATCATCAACCATTGAGTTACCTCAGTAGAACAAAAAACTGAAAATGGCAGATTGATGCACTGGGCCATTCAGCTCCAAGAATACTCCTTTACCATCCGTGTAATACCAGGCAGGGAAAATGTCGGAGCAGACTATCTCAGTCGCTCTCTGAAGTTGAGTAAATCGTAACACATGTACTGCTGTAAGTCATCAGATGTTTTGATCTGGAGATTATCATGACATGTATTAACATGCTTTGTTGACTCTTGGGAAGATGTGCACAACATGTTATATTGCTGTTTATATGCTGTGGAACGTAATGAGGTCGACAGTCTATTTGACTATTTGATATATTGATGCTGTGCTCATAGATGTGTTGAAGCATGAGATGTGCTGGTGCTTTGAAAGTGTAATGAATATGTTCGATCGACAGAACATTCAGATGGTTGATGGACTACGGTCATTGTTGATATTGTGATTGTAGGATATTGATTGCTGTCTAAGTGGGGAAAGTAGGTTATGGAAATATTACGTAATGCATTGACATGAAACTTTTGTGGAAGCGAGATGCTTCTGATTATTTTTGGTTGTGTTTTTATATACCATGATGAATTGTTATTATTTCATGTGAAGTTATGCATGGCGTAGCATGTATAAATAGATCCTGGGTTAATGATCTATAATGCGCAAACCATCATTGGGAACTTCTGGTAAATGAAAGTGTAGCATTTTATTGGAGCTGACAAAGCTGAACTTTATGTTATCATCGTCTGTATACGAAACTCGCTTTGTTTGTTTAGTTCACAAAATTCTTCAAATTTTGTCTTAAGATGGGGGGTGATGTCACAAACAAAAGACGTCATTCGTACTCCGACGAAATTTATAATCTATTTTGACGCACTGCGGATGTGCCGAAATAGTGCTTAGTGCTGGAGTATTGAAACATATCATTTCACTTTTAAAATGCATGAGAACTCATATGGTATGTTTTACGTGGCCATGATCTGTCCATTCAAATTATTATGATTCTTATATATATATATATATATATATATATATATATATATATATATATATATATATATATATATATATATATATATATATATATAAACAAATTGTTTCAGCGCCGTATCGGTCAAGGGTGTATGAATTTGAAGAAACAAAAAAAAAAACAACGGTTTAACTATTTTCTGTATGGAGGCTGCGAGTTGCATTCCACTCCACATTTTAGCTTACATTCTGTGCCTGGTTTGTTTGTGGTCTGGCACTTTGTATTTTATTATATTAGTACCACCACACAAACAACCAGGAGGGTATATTTGTATGTAGTGTAGCTGATGCAAGTGGAGACTGGACATCTGATTGGGCGCTGCAGGGTGAGCATTGCAGATCTATATTTCGAACAACTAACTCCGGTTTCTTTTATATATTTTTTAGTGACTTGAACTGCACGATTCGCTCAACGTAAATTAATATAGCTTACTAACTTCATTGTCCGTTTCTATTCCAGATTGGGAAGCTGGACAACAAACCTGATCAATATTAGTGATCGTTTGTTGGTCTTGTGTTGTCAGTCTGTAGTTAAGTGCAGAACAGATAAGTAAATTTTTTTGTACGAATTGTAAATGTAGTAGTAGAATAGTGAAAATGTACATGGGGCGGACAAGATATTAAATTAGAAAGGGGGAAGAAACTTGCTCGCAAATTGAACTGGAACTTGTGAGTCTGTGTATCTGTTTTTCTTTCAGGCGTTATTTTCCTTCTGAATTATCCAAGGTTGCTACGTCTTCTATGTTCATATTTCTACACTGACTGTTTTCCCATCTACTTAATCTTCTTTATCTTCGACCTCTTCATTTACCGTCGCACGACGTATTCCTGGACTCCGTTGTTCATCTGCTTGAAAAGAAGAAAAAAAAAATCAATAACCAGTGGACAGAGATATTGTTGGAGAAATTTTATCGTAAAAATATTCGACGTGTGTTATTTTGTTCTTTGTGCATCAAAACGAAGATGTGCTTCTCACCAAAAACAAGGATTTTCGATGCTGCGTTGATTGGTCCAGAAGAATATTCATTGTGAAGAGCTGCGTTAATTTTTTTTCAATGCTGTGTTATGAGTTGTATACACGGACAGTACAGAGCAACATTCTTCAGGGAGCACTGTGTTATCCTTCGCCATCTCATCGGTCGCCATCGATTTTTAGGAACTGTTGTCGAGGGTGTGGACAGCTGTTTTCCACAGAGACTGAGCTGTAATCATTTGGATATCTCCGCCATTTCGATAAGTTGATTTATGTTTGTCTTGTCCTGTGACCCCGTTAGTTTGTATACCATCACGTGTTGTTAATAAACGTTTGTTGAATTGTAAAGTTTCGTCTGCCTTTTGGTGGTGGATGGGATATATAGCTGGTGGGTGAAAGTGCTGGAGTCAAGAGTTCAATTTAACATTTAAGAAGTCACGTATATGTTACCCTAGACAACTCCTCTCCTTTAGAGGTATGTGACACACACACACACACACACACACACACACACACACACACACACACACACACACACACACACACACACACACACACACACACACACACACACACACACACACACACACACACACACACACACACACTATCCATGGCCACCTTGACAGCAGGCAGGGTCAGGGGAGACATTAGTCCGTCAAGGGCCCCAGTAGTTTGTTACATTTTTTCTATGTACTGTTTCTAAATTCATTCAAAACCTGTTCACCGAAACCTTGCAGGAAAAAATACCACTTTTGTAAACCTTTTCCTTTTTGACCCATGTGTCTCTCGGTTTCTTACGATTGATGAAAACATTGAAAAATAGTTAAGGTATTACCACACAGGAACAGTCTGTTTTTCCTAGACAGGGTATGGTCTGCCTGTGGCTCACGTTGCGGACTTCCGGAGTGCATGCACCTCTTTCCACACGCTTGCTATGAGGAAGCCGCCTGACATGTTTCAACTACTTGTGGGGAACCAAGTGACAGTCTTGACAGTCCATGACAGAACAAGGAAGTAGTTTGTCTTGCTTTGACCCCATGGAAGCAGAAGACAATGTGAAAGACTTCACCAACGTATACAACGGTGTAGAACCGAGCTTTTTTGGCAAAGGCGTCCGACATGCTAATGATGTCTTTGGAAACACTGAAAAACTAGACAGTAGAGAGACGAATGAACTGTTCTAAACTAGTCACATAAAGTTAAGCACAGTTTACATGTACCCGCATAATTTCCAAAATATAAAAGCCACGATTTTGAAATTGGGAACAGATTTAATTCATTATCTTGTTCCAACGTACATTGAATTTCATTGGGATCGAATGAACGGTTGTTGATTACAGACAATTAAACAGAGGATGGGTCGAAATCAAAGTTCGCAAATCTGTTCAGTTCACAAAATCATTTCAATAGTGGGTGTGGCCACCGCCATTGGCGAGACATTCCACAGCGACTCCTCATCGAGTTGACCAGTGTTCTGATGACCCTCTGAGGGATTCTCTGCCATTCCAGTTGCAGCATTGGAAGAGATCCTGGCGGTCTCTGGGAGGTGGATGGTTCTCCTTCACACGTCTCTCCAACTCATCCCACATATGCTCGATGGGATTGAGGTCGGGACTATACGCCGGGAAGATCATCCTGTTGATGCCGGCCTGCACAATGAAGTTTTCGGCCACCCGGGCCCTATGTGGCCGAGCACTGTCGTCTTGGAAGACTGCCATGGGTCCTATCCGTTGCATGGTCGGAACAACGAAAGGCGCCAGGATTTCATCCCGAGCGGATGCCTGTGAGGTTTCCATCAATATGGTAGAGTGGTGTCTTGTGGTGGAGGCTGAAGGCACCCCATACCATAACAGATCCTCCCCCAAAGGCCCTGGTCTGGCGAACAGCTGCATCAATGTAACGTTCACCAACACGCCTCCAAACTCTAGTTCGGCCGTCATTGTGTTCAAGACTAAACCGCGACTCATCTGAAAAGAGGACCTGGGACCACTGTTGTTGGTTCCATCTCACATGACGATGGCAGAAAGCTCGGCGAGCCAGCCTATGGGCTGCTAGCAGTCGTGGTCGAACAGCTGGGCGATGTGATCTGAGGCCGAAGTGGTGAAGATGGTTTCGTATGGCTTGCCGGCTGAGGATGGTGTTATTTGCCATACGAAGCTGCCTTTGGATGCTGGTGGAAGTGGTATCCCGCTGCAATAGGGCCTGCCTCTCGATGAAACGATCTTCTCTGGGAGTAGTCTGCCTAGGCCGACCTGACCGTGGCCTCTCTTCAACGCTGTTGGTCGCCCTAAAACGCTGATTCAGTCTAACAATAACTGAATGATGCACACCAAGTCGTTGCGCCACTACAGCCTTTGCAATGCCATCTTGTATCCACGCAATCGCCCTGGTTTTGTCAAAGGTGTTAAGTTTTCTTCGTGGTGGCATGGTGAGAAAAGGGCTGACAGTAACCAACCCCGCGCTTAAACAGCCAAAAGAAGGGGCATAAAACTCACTTGAGAGACTGCTCTTGCACGGGAAAAAAGAATTTTTCATTTTACACATCTTGTGTCCCAGCAAGCTTGATGCAAAACAGGCACAGTTAACGCAACTTTGCACTTTTTATCCCGCGCGGTAACGAGGTCACCAAGACCCCCGTGCGCACTACCAGTTTGACACAGGCTGGATTACACACTGCTGTGTGAGATTCCATCATTGGTTGCCGCATAACAAAAAAAAAAACAATGTTTTTTGAAGGGATGAATCAACCCCCTGTGTGCAAAGGCCTGTGCTTAACTTTATGTGACTGGTATATATTGCAGCATTTCTGTGCGACTATGTATGTTGTGAAAGGAGCAAGCGAGCTCTTATTTGTATACCTCAAATATTAAGCCTTACAGAGACGAAGTTTGTTTTACTGATGATGGAATAGGGCTGACGTAGATACATCAAGATTCCTTTCATTTTCGGTCAATATGGCCGCAGCAAAGACTCCTGAGTGCAGTGTCTTGTAGCGAGGCACTTGGGTTTCCACCTCGTTAAAAAAAAATGTGTGTGTGTGTGTGTGTGTGTGTGTGTGTGTGTGGGGGGGGGGGGGGGGGGGGGGTGCGCATGCGTGCATGTGTGTAGGCACGCGCGCCCTGTTATTACCCTGACTGGAGTTTGCTTTACCACGTCCACTGCCTCCTGAACTATCCATTTCAGCCAGTCCTCCGCTTGAGCTGGATTGATCTCAAATTGTTGTCTCACCAGTCCTCAAGTATAGTAGCCTTGTTTTTCCCCGCTCTGGTAGAAAGAAACTCGTGGAGAGTGTGGCAGCAGAGAGTCCTCAGAAGAGAAGCCCCCTTCAAGCAAGTGTTTCGGCCCTTAACTCCTGACACTCTAGGGGGGTTGGGCCACACCCGGTTCATGACTCTGGATGTCCCTCTGCTGCCTTTTTTTCCCATCTCGGGACGAGCCATGGATGGGATTAAAACCCATGCCACTCTGGCCATGCTCATTTTCCACTTAATGACTCGCACACTAACCACTGAACCACTGGGACACCTGATATTTGTATGAAAGTTAAGCCTTATGAAGTTCACTTTTGTTCCTCCTCCTTGACCAGATCCAGCTTGAACACCTCTCTGCTGCTTCTGCCATTGCTTTCAGGGCTCTGGTTTTTTTTTTTCCCTCCCTGCAACTGAGAGCTGTTTCATGAGGCTGTATGCAGACGTTCCTACAAGCCCCCCTAGCTCCAATTTCTGCAGTGAGGACTTTGACCTGATAGCCTTCTCTCCTCAGGCTGTTTGCTAGATCAGCATACTTTTCAGTCTTGTACATTTCAGCTGCCTCCATTCTGTTCTCATATGGCACGTGAGCTCGATCATGATCACCTGCTTGGTTGACTGAGAGTGGACTACTATGTCTGGTCTCATGCCACTCTTGCTGATGATCGCTGGGTGACTCTTCCATTCTGGGAGGTCTGCAGTGCACTCCCAGTCATCTGCCGCGTCCAGCAGACTCTGCCTGCATGTTCCGAGTGGCACTGTTATTCTTGGCCATGATTCTCTGCCTCCTGCCGTGAAGAATGTTGCGGGTGCTTTTGGAGTCCTGCTTTTCCCTTTTGTGGTGTTGGTACTAGCTCAGACTACTTGTACAATCTTTGAGCACTTGGTTGTGCCTCCATGTGTAGCTTCCTTGAGCCAGGGCTACTTTACATGAGCTAAGGACATGCTCCACTGTTTGTTTTCCATGGCAGAGGGGGCATGAAGGATCGTCTGTTTTTCCCCACTTCACCAGGTTTGCATTTGAGGGCAGAAGATCATATGCAGATCTGAGAATGAAGCTGATCCTGAGAGGGGCCATGTGCCAAATGTCATTCCAAGTGAGACTTCTTTGGAGTGCATTCTCCCACGTTGTCCATTGCCCTTGCTGGCTCTGCTGGGCTGCTTTTTGGAGTCTTTTTGGTCTTTTCTTTTCTCATCTCCTGAATCATCATGTCTCTTTTGGCTTTTCCTTTGGCCTTTGACCACCATTCAGTTTTGGTCACCCCCAGTCCTTGTCTGTTGGTTTGTGTGTGCCCTGTTATTGTCTGATCTTGAGACTTTCTTTTGCAGAATCCATCGCCTCTTGAACTTTCCATTTTCTGCCTGTCTTCAGCTGGGGGTTTGACTGCTTCTACCACCTTGTCTCCTGAGTCCTCCAGCATGCTTTGAAGTCTGATCTCCCCTGCTTTATATTCCTCCAGGATGGATTTCAGTGGTAGTTTCAGCTTTGCTTGGCGTCAGTACAGCGCTATGTCAGTCAGACAGGGTGGGACACCAAGCCATCTCCTTGTGAACTTGTTGATTTTGGATTCCATTGCCTCCACTATGCTGGTGCAGATGTCGTATATCATCAGAGGCCATAGGAGCTTTGGTATCAGCATGAACTGCAGACACCAGACCTTGTATTTGTCAGGGAGCCCACACTGGTCAATGGTCTCTAAGCCTTCTTCCAACATCTGTTTGGTTTCTTTTGCTCTTTGTGTGTCTTTCAGCGTATCATCATACCATCTTCCAAGGCTCTTGACTGGCTCTTCTGTAACTGTTGGAATGGCCTGGTTGGCAACACTGAATACCACAGATTCGGCGACTTTTCCTTTCCTCAGTGAGAGAGACTCTGTGATTCCTTTGGCTTGAACTCATTCTGGATGAGGCAACTATGTCATCAGCCTCTCAGCACACATGACGTGTCTCGTCTTCTCTGGATGAAATCACTGTAGTGTTATCCATGAAGGCCTTGAGAGGGGGCATCTTGTATCCATCGCCAAGGTCTGTTTGTCTTGCGTTGCTGTTGTTGCTGCTTTCAAGATGACTTCCATTGCCAACACGAACAGTATTGGGGAAATTGCACAGACCATTGCAATGCCCACTTCCAAGTTGATCCAATCTGCTGTGTAATCCTTGGTAGAGAACCGCATTGAGAAGCCATTGAAGTACTTCTTGAGCATGCTGCAGATGTTCTTTGGCATATGGTACATCTCAAGAGCCAACTGTATCATCTCATGTGGTACAGGTCCATATGCGTTTGCCAGATCAAGCCACACTACGTCCAGGTCTCTCTTTTCTGTTTTTGCTCTTGGATTGCGTCCCACATCATTGTGGCATGTTCTACACAGCCAGCTACGCCTGGGATGCCACCTTTCTGGACTGACACACCCAAGTAATTGTTTTCCATGAGGTACTTGGTCATCCTTGCTGCCATGACAGAGAAGAAGATTTTCACTTCGAAGTTCAGTAGTGATATTGACCTGAACTGGCTGATGTCACTTGAGTTTTGCTCTTTGGGGATGTAAACACCATCTGCCGTCATCCACTGACCGCAGATCTTCTGGTTTTCTCCAAGTTGATCGCAGCAGCCTGTGGAGCCACTCCAGCACCTTGGGACATTTCTTGCACAGCTGGTAAGGTATTCCGTTTGGCCCTGGTGATGAATTGGCTCTGGCTTTGTCGACCATCTTCTTGATTTCCGCCAACGTTGGAGGCTTGTCATTGAACTGTTCCTTAGGGTTGGCTGGCCACACCAGACCTTGAACGTCGAGTGGTGCTTTGCTCTGTGAGTCAGAGTATGTTTTCCTCAGATGCTGCTCAAGACCTTCTTTGGACACACTTAGGGTCCCAGATTTTGGCTGCTCAAACAGAGTTCTGGCAAATTGGAAGGAGTCTCTGAAGAAGCGCTCTTGTCTTCTTCTTTTTTTTTTGCTCTTCCTCTTCCTCGCAGATTCCGCTTTGCTGAGGGCGCTGTGTTTTGCTTTCAGGTCTTCCCAGAGTTTTTCCGAGCCTTCAGTTTTTCAGTTAGCAGTGTGGTCTTCATTTGCTTCTTGAGGTTTTTCTTTTGGACCCTGATCTTGTCCATCTCTTCTTGGCGTCTGGATTTCTTTGGAGGCGTTTTCTCTTTAGGTAGTTTTGCTCCATAGGCGTCTCTACGTGTGGCATACACAATGTCCCTATGTGTGGCTAGTCTGTGTTCCAGAGTGCTTTTCCCACTCTGTATCTAGGGGGATGGATTTCATGGGTAGCTTCAGCTTTGCTTTGTGACAGTAGTCAGCGAATCCTGGTGCGACACCTAGCCACTTTTTTCATTGTGCATGTGTTGTTTTGTCCTCTGTCTATTCCACTGTGCTAGTGCTGATATTATCTGTCAGTAAAGACGAGAGGAGATCCGGAATCAGCATGAACTGTAGACACAAGACCTTGTATTCATCACATTGGTCTATCACCTGTAAGAAAATTTCCGCTAATTACTTGGTTTACTCTTTCCTTACTGTACCAGTATCAACAACGTAGTCGCAAATATCATAGACATCAAGAGCGCTAACACCATATCAGCAGCATGATTGCATCACCAACATTCATTGGTTTTTGCTCATCACTGTCTTATGTTGTAACAGCCGCAGCAGTCGATAAGTAATAATGATATCAGCAGCAGTGACAACATATAACTGTAGTCATCGTCATTAGCATTCTTCACACAACTGATCTTTGATATGTTACTTGCCTTTTG
>JADBJO010023951.1:0-25814 GCA_016801955.1 Conus betulinus | reverse complement strand
TTTTTGTGACAATGAGTTTCGACATCGGTAGAGCAGAAACAGTGATGTTTTTGACATGGAGATCACACCTGGTCCAGACAAGATAATCCGCCCTTCCAACTCCCCATTTGCTAGTCCCATAGTTCTAGTCAGGAAGAAGACCGGTGCACTTAGGATGTGCGTGGACTACCGGAAACTTAATGCTAGGACTGTCAAGGATAGCTATTCCATCCCAAAAATTGAAGACCTTCTGTTGACACTCAATGGGGCAAGGTTTTTTACCACTCTAGACCTCTGTAAGGCTTATTACCAAGTCCCAATGACGGAGAGAGCATGCAAAATACTCGGCCTTCATAACACCTTTCGGGTTGTTCGAGTGGGACCGACTCAGTCAGGGGTTAGCCAATGCCCCAGCATGTTTCCAAAGACTCATGGAGACGGTTTTTAGTGACATGAACCTGACTGAGCTGATCATCTTCTTGGACGACATCCTGATCCATGCTAAACCCTTGAAGAGTTGGAAGAACGCACCATGAGGGTATTGCAGAGGTTGTGCAAGTACGGCTTAAAGCTAGACCCTGAGAAATGCATCTTTGGGGCAACACAAGTCAGGCACTTGGGCTACATCATATCAGAGGGCACCATCCGCCCTGACCCAGACAAAGTAGCTGCTGTTAGGAATTGGCCTAGACCCAAAACCGTGAAGGACGTGAAGAGTTTCATCGGATTTGCCGGTTTCTACCGGCGTTTTATTCCCAAATTTCTCTTCGATTGCAAGACCCCTGAATGACCTGACGATAGGTTACACTCCGGGTAACCGTTCCAAATCTGGAAAGAAACAAGGCCAGCTCACTCTGTCCTCTTCTGTTTCCTTGTCCTGGGGAGAAGCACAGGAAGGCTCCTTTAGATCACTGATTTCTGCACTTACCAGTGACTTAGTTCTAGTATTGCTGATCGTTCCAAACCTTTTGTTGTTCATTGCGATGCTAGTGGTGTGGGATTAGGTGCTGTTCTTTACCAAGAGTTTGCGGGCAAAAGCAAGGTCATTGCTTATGCTAGTCGAGGGCTGAACAAGTCTGAGCAAAATTACCCAGCTCACAAGCGCGAGTTCCTTGCATTGAAATGGGCATTGTGCGATAAGTTCAGGGACTATCTTTTGGGCACCAAGGTCACAGTTGTTACAGATAACAATCCCCTCTGCTACATCTTGAAGAATGCAAAACTAGATGCTACAAGTCATAGGTGGCTCTCTTCACTTTCCATGTTTGACTTTGAGCTTAGGTATAAAAAGGGACTGACTCACACCGATGCAGATGCTTTGTCAAGGTTACCCCAAAGTGACCCATATGTTGATGATAACTACAGGAAGTCCTTAGATGAAATAGCCTTCTTAGTGGAAAAAGGCCAAGTCTTTTGACAAAGATCAGTCGGAAAACTTCACTTTTTGTTGCCTCAGATTCAGTACAAGCCATATTACAGTCTCATCATATTCCTTCCTTGAGAGGCTCAGTCTTCAACAACAGTTCTCCAGAAGTTAGTCAGGAAGGAGAGGGATTTTCAGTTAAGACAGATGATTTCCCTGCTGTCGAGCAGTTGATGACTGACCCCAACCTAATACCGGATGGTATACTTTGACCCAAAGGTTGAGCACGAGTCCATCAACACGGTTCGAGACTGGAGAAAAGTTCAACTAGCAGACAAACATCTCTCTTATGTTATCAAGTGTTTGGAACGGGGCAAGATATTGGAAGCTTCAGAGCTAAATAGTCCAGATCTAAGAGCTTATGCAAGGGATCAAAAGAAGCTTGTTTTAAAGCAAGGTGTTTTGTACAGGAAAGTTGATGTGGATGACCAAGACAGTCATTTTCAGTTAATTCTCCCTTTGCCCTACAGGGAAGCTGCCCTGAGAGGTGTGCATGAGGATCTATTTCACACCCATTTTGAAGATGGCATAGCACAGTTGAGGATGAGGTTCTTTTGGCCCCGAATGGCCAGGGATCTTGAGCAGAAGATAAAGACCTGTTCTCGCTGCATCAGGAAGGGTGCCAAGTGTCAGAAAGCCCCAATGACTTCCATCGTGACCACGTATCCTTTGGAACTTCTTTCTATAGACTTTCTCACCATTGAGATCAATGGTCAAAAACAGAACATACTTGTCATGATGGATCATTTCACCAAAATTTGGACATGCTGTTTGTACAAGGGATCAGAGCGCCAAAACTGTGGCCAGGACGCTGTGGAAGGAGTTCTTCATGATCTATGGTTTTCCCAGGCGTATCTTATCTGACCAGGGTAGGGATTTTGAATCCAAGCTGGTGAAGGAGTTGTGTCAGGTAGCTGGAATAGAAAAGTGTAGGACCACGCCTTACCATCCATCTGGCAACCCAGTAGAAAGGTGGAACAGAACCTTGTTAGGCATGCTAAGAAGTTAGAGAGATGCTCAAAAAATAGATCTGAGAAAGACCCTTCCAGAAGTTGTGCATGCGTACAACTGCTGCATTCATCAAAGTACAGGCCACTCCCCATACTTTTTGTTTTTTGGTCGCCATCCCAAGTTACCCATTGACCTTGCCTTTGGCATCAATACCTGCCCCAAAGGACAAGGGACACCTTCACAGTATATCAAAGGGCTTAAGCAAAGGCTAGCCTCTGCTTATCAGAAGGCCTCCGACAACATGGCCAGAACAAACTCTAAGAACAAGGCTCGGTATGATACTTCCGCAAGAGCAGCCGAGCTGAACACTGGAGACCGGGTGTTAGTTCGCAAGCTGGGACCAAGACTTGATTCAAAGTGAGTGATTGGTGGGAAAATTCAGTGTACATTGTGCAAGCAAAGCGGGAGGGTTTGCCAGTATACACTGTCCAAGATGAAGCAGGAACGGGACCTAAGAGAACACTCCATAGGAATTATTTATTGCCCATTGGCATGATTGATCTACCAGCTAGGGGCACTGTTCGGGAAACCACACAGGTTAGACCCAAATCATACCCCCGTACTATCACTAAAAACCCTGATCATGTTTCCGAGGAGGCTGATGATTTCCAAGAGTATATCATTGAAGTTACACCAACAGCCTCCTCTAAAGTAAACTGAGGGCTGATGCTGTAGAGTTTCTCCCTGAGTCTGTTGTCAGTCAGGGTCACGATCACCTACCAGTTGAGAATGTGGTAGAGGATGATAGGGACCAGGAGCAGTTTTGATCGTTCTGATGCGAGTCTGGTTGCAGACCAGCAGACTGGACAATCTGGAAAGGACGCATCAAAAGAAGGTGGCTCATCCTCAGAAGATTTGAAAAATGTTTCACAAATGGAAGTTTCTTCCAATTCGGAGGATTCAGAGGGTGATAGCAATGCCGAGGA
This sequence comes from Conus betulinus, assembly GCA_016801955.1. Lineage (NCBI taxonomy): Eukaryota > Metazoa > Mollusca > Gastropoda > Neogastropoda > Conidae > Conus > Conus betulinus. The sequence goes on along the minus strand of JADBJO010023951.1, from coordinate 22,475 downwards.
AAATCCAACCCCTACTCCTGCCCCGAGAAGATCTCTCAGGGAATGGAAGGCTGTAGACAGATTGAACTTGACCCATGTCGCCGAAGTAGGGAGTACATTAGGGAGGGATCTAGTTTACAAGGTCCAACAGTACCTGAACAAGCTGGTCAATGACCCTCTTGAGCCTCAGCGTGTTGTGGCAATTGAGCAAGTGCTCAGTGTCCTTGTCACAATGTAAGTGAATTACTCTATGTATGGTTGACTTGCTAAATTGCAATCTAGTCCAATATCTGTCTAACTGCAATATTTTGGGCATTTTTATTTTTGTCATTGGATGGTACCTTTGTTGGAGGACTTAAAGGTCTTTTCACCTTTTACCTTATTTGTTGAGTTATAGTGAGTGGCCGTTAGCAGATTTTATTTTCTTTGCATGCATTTTTTCTCATTAAAATGTTGCTGGTAAACTTTTTTTTTTTAGGAGGGGTGACTGTAACCTGCCTGACACAGTCAGGTTAATAGTAATTTAATTAGTTTTAATAGAGTATGTAGTGTTCTATTTACTGCCATTTATTTATGTGTATTTTAGGAGTTTTAGAATATTTTGATGGTTATTTGTTGTTCACTGTGTTATTTCGTTGTTCACTGTTATTTCTGTAAGATTTGGGTAACAAGACCTTTTCACTTCATTCTCATGTGTGAGTGAGTCAGCAAGTCAGTTGTTGGCAGGAAAGAACCTTGGTGCTAAATCAGGTTAGTTAACATGGTTAGATGATATATGTGTGGGAATAATGCTTTGTGGTATTATTTTCTTGATTTAATGATTTTATTTTACTGCATTTGGTATGATGACTTAGATTTGAGTGGATTCTGTTTGTGCTTGTATTATTTTCCATAAGCATGGGCAACATGTGTTGGTAAACACACTTTAGAGTCAAAACTGGTAATTCAGGTTTAGTGAGCTAAGTTTAGCTTTGGAGATGAAGTAAATTTTTTTGTGAACATATTCATGGTATAGATCAGATACAAAAAATATGTTGGGAACTATTCTGACAATTTTCTTAGTTGGATTAAGTGGTTTGATAATTGATAAAACCACATGGTCAAAACTGCCTTCTTATTTCCAGGGTCTGCCCCTAATTATTACCAGTACTTTTTCTGAAGCCATATTTTGCTATTGCTGAATTAAAATTGGTTTATACAAGTTTCAGGTTAGGAATACAATATTTCATTTGAATATATGTATGTGAATTTTAAGTTAAAATTTACTACTGGCATAAGCATAATTATGTAGAATTTATTATGTAGAGTACATTGAGTGCAAAATTATTAGTTGTTTCACACATTTTAAAACAATTTAGCCTTATATCAGAGAAGTTTATTTGTCATCTGAACTAAACAGTGATGGCCTTGATATGACCATTGGAGGTCTGATGGGCTATGAGCTTGGTGATTAAATTGATGGTATATATGCTTCTGGAAACCCTTACACATGTTCCTGGTTTCCAAAGTCCTTGAAGTGGAGACATGGAATTAGTATAATCTCAGCTTGCTTTATGTAATGGTTGCTCATGTGTTCAGTTTATTACTTTCTATAGTGTGCTTATTTTTATTTCATAAGTCTTGATGTAATTGCCTCTGATTTGAGTTTTTGCATGAAGGTAGGATGTGGCTGCTTAAGTAGTCAGATGGAGCTGCAACGTGAACCCACTCGTTAGGTGGGGAGGAATGTTTTCCTGCTGGTCTAGTAAGGAATGTCCGCAAGAGTCCTTGCATATGAAAATATAATTATTGCGTTTTGTTCTCATTAACTGTTGTAGTTAATAATTCAGTGTTTAAAGTCAGTGTTATAAGCAGATAATATCAGTAAGCTCAAAGGCAATAACTGATGTTTTTGCGATAAACTTGAAGGTATGTTGGACCGATGTCAGATGGCATGTGATGTATATACGTATTTCGGTGTTTAAGGTTTCAAACCTTCAAGCACAGAAGTATTGTTTGCCAACTAACCACACTTGGGTATAGTTGTGGGCTTGCCAAAAATCATTCAGTTTGGCCAAGATGTGTGTAGTCCGCTGAATTCAATTTTGACAATTGGGTCTGATCACAGTGCACTGACACCATCTACTTTGTTATGATGAATATTGTTTTGGTCATAAAATAATGATCCTGCCAGGGAATCTGATTTGAATGTATGTCCATCTGCTCGTTTTCTTTTCAATGTCCAATTGAGAAGTCATTATAATTAAGAATTTGTTGTGCTATGCTCTAGTTTTTGTTTCTTTATATTTTGGTTTGATGACATGTTTATTCTTGTTTTCTATCCTCTGTTTCAGTGCCACCTTTTCTGCCTTGTTCTATCGTCTGTTGTTTTTCTTTTTTGTACCTGATCCTCTAAATCATTATATTCTAACCGACAGTTCTGGCATTGTTTGGAGTTGAGGTTAGTGGCATCTGATTTAACAAACAAAATTTATTTCCAGAGTTTGCTGTATGAACAATAAAGGTCAACTAGAAGGTTTTTGGATTTTGTTTTCTTTGGGTAAAAATTGTGAACCTGGGTTACAAAAATGGGGCTCGTCCGGGATCTGTAAGTTTGTTTTAATAATTGGTAGGCATCGATTTTCAAGAGATAATTGATTTTTTGTTGAGGAAAATATTTTCCATTGGGGAGATATTCTTAAAGCCAAACATGTCAGAAACAGGAGGTGGTGTGGATAGAAGCAATGGAGAGGTGAATGGTGCAGAGGGAAGCAGGGACTGGTGGGAATGGCAGTGCCACTGGTGGGGCTGACCTTGCTGCCCTGCTGAGAAGGCTAGGACAGCTCGAGGAACTGCAGATGGAAAATGCCCAACTGAGGGAGCGATTAGCCAAGCAGACAGCATCACCAGCACCCGTGACAGTGCATGTCAAGGGCACCAACACCTGCGCCTCGACTTGGTGTATTCACTGGATTGAAGCCGAAAGGCGGATCTGAGGTGCCGTTTACTGAGTGGGCTCGAGAGAGTCACTCAGTATCTCCAGGAGGCTACAGATGAAGAAGAGGCCTGCCGGAGAATAAAAGCAAGTTTAAGGGACATCGCAAGCGTCCAAGTAAAGAACTGCACTACTGGAGAAGATGTAGTGAATTCCCTGAAGGCCATATATGGGAATCTTGGCACCCCAGAAGACCTTTATGCCAAATTTGTCAAACTTCACATGGACAAGAAGGAAACTCCATCTGACTTCTTCAGCCGTGTGTGGTCAACCTTCTTGGAGCTGAATAAAGCTGAAAAATTCACCACTGAGGAGGCAAACAAAAGTGTACCATACGTTCATGTCCAACATTTCCAGTTCTGACCGCCTATTGACCATGGAAATCCGGGGTCATTTCGGGACTCCAGGCGTCGCTTCTCCTGATCCAGCCAAGGTTCTGAGACGCCTGAGAGAGCTTAGCGAAGGAGCAAGCAACCCACAAGCTCCCCCAAAACCATTCCAGTTGCTGCCATGGCTACAGCAGAAATCGACTATGAAAGACTGGCAAGCATGGTTGCTGAGAAGATGATGGCCAGCCAAAAGCAGGTCCACCCACCTGCTCAGGGAAGTCCATCTCCACGTGCCCCCAGAGGCCCCTGCTACAGATGTGGTGAAGTGGGCACACACTACAGGCGTAACTGCAAAAAACCCACCCAACCCAGCAAGGGTGGCCCAGGCGAAGAGGGAATCTCGGCCGTTAAACGGCCAGCAGTTGCCGACGATGGGGGGTCGGTAACTGTAACCTCACCATCAACCCCATCCCCCCCTCATCATCTTCACACCCTGAACACCGCCATGAATTGCATTGAACAGGGCCTGCATGTTCGTGGTGTGACCTTGAGAAGCCCTCTTCTGGTGACACTACAGCCGGGACAAGACAAGAGATGACCTTGTCCGGGACCATCTCTGGGTGTGTCCCTGCCGTGCATGGTGTGAAGGTGCTTCAGCGACCATCTGAACTGTTACCTCCTGGTCTGGGTGTTTGTACTGACATTGACGCCGGAAACATCAAGGTGACATTGTGCAACAGGGGCAGACACAACATTACCCTGGATCACAGAACAGTGTTTGCAGAACTGTACTCGGCCACAGGGAACAACACCGACTTGGAGGCCTTAGTGGGTCCTAGTCTTGAGACAGAGGCGACCATTGGGGACACTGAAGTCAACTGTCTGATCGATAGTGGCTCGCAAGTGAGCATCATGTCAGAGACATTCCCAGACTAACCTGTCACATTTGCCACTGGAAGAACTGAATGCACACCTGAAAGTTGTGGGAGCGGGTGGAAGTGTGTTGTACCCTATTTGGGTTTTGTGCGTGTGTGTGTTTCCCATGCCGAAGGATGTTGTGGGTGTGAGTGACAGTGTGAATGTGTTGATGTTGGTGTGTCCAGACACAGACCTTTCTCGAAGAGTACCCGTGATTCTGGGCACCAATGCCCTGAAGAATTTTGCTGAACTGTCCAAGAGATTAGTAGGATCACATTTTGATTTTGATAATTCTTTGCATGTGTGTCCTACTATTGCTTTCATGTATCAAGACTGTTCCTCTCCTGATGATGGGAAAGTGGGCTCGGCTAGAGTTCGTGGTTCACAGGTTTTAGTTCCAGCTGGGGAGACTGTAGAAATAAAGTGCTGTGCCAAGGTGAACGTTCCCAGCACACGAGATTCAGTCTTGATTCAGGAACCCACTGAAACTCCCTTACCAGACGGTCTCTCAGGTAGTGGGTTGCAGAGCTTCAGCTGACTGCCTCACAGATGTCAGGGTTGTGGTGATAAATGAATCTGACAGCATGATTCTGCTCAGGAAGAATCAGGTGGTAGCTGACATATTTGTTTATCAGCATGAGTACGACATTAACAAGGTGGTGTCTGACCTTGGTCCTCATTCACCAGAAACCCATGCATACTCTGGTAGTGCTCATGCTGAGAACTCAGGTCAGGGAGAGAACATCAAGTTCAAGTTTGGTGAAGCAGAGACCACCCCGCCCTGATTGGTGTAGGCACTTTGAAAGTAGGCTACAGTCAGTGAAAGCAGTTTTTTTTTTGTGACAAGTGAGTTCGACATAGGTAGAGCAGAAACAGGTGATGTTTTTGACATGGAGATCACACCTGGTCCAGACATTAGGGAGAGAGCAAGACCTATACCCCCTAAGGACTTTGAAGAGTGTAGGCAACACATTAAAGGGCTTTTAGATGCCAAGATAATCCGCCCTTCAACTCCCCCATTTGCTAGTCCCATAGTTCTAGTCAGGAAGAAGACCGGTGCACTTAGGATGTGCGTGGACTACCGGAAACTTAATGCTAGGACTGTCAAGGATAGCTTCCATCCCAAAAATTGAAGACCTTCTGTTGACACTCAATGGGGCAAGGTTTTTTTTTACCACTCTAGACCTCTGTAAGGCTTATTACCAAGTCCCAATGACGGAGAGAGCATGCAAATACTCGGCCTTCATAACACCTTTCGGGTTGTTCGAGTGGGACCGACTCAGTCAGGGGTTAGCCAATGCCCCAGCATGTTTCCAAAGACTCATGGAGACGGTTTTTAGTGACATGAACCTGACTGAGCTGATCATCTTCTTGGACGACATCCTGATCCATGCTAAAACCCCTTGAAGAGTTGGAAGAACGCACCATGAGGTATTGCAGAGGTTGTGCAAGTACGGCTTAAAGCTAGACCCTGAGAAATGCATCTTTGGGGCAACACAAGTCAGGCACTTGGGCTACATCATATCAGAGGGCACCATCCGCCCTGACCCAGACAAAGTAGCTGCTGTTAGGAATTGGCCTAGACCCAAAACCGTGAAGGACGTGAAGAGTTTCATCGGATTTGCCGGTTTCTACCGGCGTTTTATTCCAAATTTCTCTTCGATTGCAAGACCCCTGAATGACCTGACGATAGGTTACACTCCGGGTAACCGTTCCAAATCTGGAAAGAAACAAGGCCAGCTCACTCTGTCCTCTTCTGTTTCCTTGTCCTGGGGAGAAGCACAGGAAGGCTCCTTTAGATCACTGATTTCTGCACTTACCAGTGACTTAGTTCTAGGTATTGCTGATCGTTCCAAACCTTTTGTTGTTCATTGCGATGCTAGTGGTGTGGGATTAGGTGCTGTTCTTTACCAAGAGTTTGCGGGCAAAAGCAAGGTCATTGCTTATGCTAGTCGAGGCTGAACAAGTCTGAGCAAAATTACCCAGCTCACAAGCGCGAGTTCCTTGCATTGAAATGGGCATTGTGCGATAAGTTCAGGGACTATCTTTTGGGCACCAAGGTCACAGTTGTTACAGATAACAATCCCCTCTGCTACATCTTGAAGAATGCAAAACTAGATGCTACAAGTCATAGGTGGCTCTCTTCACTTTCCATGTTTGACTTTGAGCTTAGGTATAAAAAGGGACTGACTCACACCGATGCAGATGCTTGTCAAGGTTACCCCCAAGTGACCCATATGTTGATGATAACTACAGGAAGTCCTTAGATGAAATAGCCTTCTTAGTGGAAAAGGCCAAGTCTTTTGACAAAGATCAGTCGGAAAACTTCACTTTTGTTGCCTCAGATTCAGTACAAGCCATATTACAGTCTCATCATATTCCTTCCTTGAGAGGCTCAGTCTTCAACAACAGTTCTCCAGAAGTTAGTCAGGAAGGAGAGGGATTTTCAGTTAAGACAGATGATTTCCCTGCTGTCGAGCAGTTGATGACTGACCCCAACCTAATACCGGATGGTATACTTGACCCAAAGGTTGAGCACGAGTCCATCAACACGGTTCGAGACTGGAGAAAAGTTCAACTAGCAGACAAACATCTCTCTTATGTTATCAAGTGTTTGGAACGGGGCAAGATATTGGAAGCTTCAGAGCTAAATAGTCCAGATCTAAGAGCTTATGCAAGGGATCAAAAGAAGCTTGTTTTTAAAGCAAGGTGTTTTGTACAGGAAAGTTGATGTGGATGACCAAGACAGTCATTTTCAGTTAATTCTCCCCTTTGCCCTACAGGGAAGCTGCCCTGAGAGGTGTGCATGAGGATCTATTTCACACCCATTTTTGAGATGGCATAGCACAGTTGAGGATGAGGTTCTTTTGGCCCCGAATGGCCAGGGATCTTGAGCAGAAGATAAAGACCTGTTCTCGCTGCATCAGGAAAGGTGCCAAGTGTCAGAAAGCCCCAATGACTTCCATCGTGACCACGTATCCTTTGGAACTTCTTTCTATAGACTTTCTCACCATTGAGATCAATGGTCAAAAACAGAACATACTTGTCATGATGGATCATTTCACCAAAATTTGGACATGCTGTTTGTACAAGGGATCAGAGCGCCAAAACTGTGGCCAGGACGCTGTGGAAGGAGTTCTTCATGATCTATGGTTTTCCCAGGCGTATCTTATCTGACCAGGGTAGGGATTTTGAATCCAAGCTGGTGAAGGAGTTGTGTCAGGTAGCTGGAATAGAAAAGTGTAGGACCACGCCTTACCATCCATCTGGCAACCCAGTAGAAAGGTGGAACAGAACCTTGTTAGGCATGCTAAGAAGTTTAGAGGATGCTCAAAAAATAGATCTGAGAAAGACCCTTCCAGAAGTTGTGCATGCGTACAACTGCTGCATTCATCAAAGTACAGGCCACTCCCATACTTTTTGTTTTTTTTGGTCGCCATCCCAAGTTACCCATTGACCTTGCCTTTGGCATCAATACCTGCCCCAAAGGACAAGGGACACCTTCACAGTATATCAAAGGCTTAAGCAAAGGCTAGCCTCTGCTTATCAGAAGGCCTCCGACAACATGGCCAGAACAAACTCTAAGAACAAGGCTCGGTATGATACTTCCGCAAGAGCAGCCGAGCTGAACACTGGAGACCGGGTGTTTAGTTCGCAAGCTGGGACCAAGACTTGATTCAAAGTTGAGTGATTGGTGGGAAAATTCAGTGTACATTGTGCAAGCAAAGCGGGAGGGTTTGCCAGTATACACTGTCCAAGATGAAGCAGGAACGGGACCTAAGAGAACACTCCATAGGAATTATTTATTGCCCATTGGCATGATTGATCTACCAGCTAGGGGCACTGTTCGGGAAACCCACCACACAGGTTAGACCCAAATCATACCCCCGTACTATCACTAAAAACCCTGATCATGTTTCCGAGGAGGCTGATGATTTCCAAGAGTATATCATTGAAGTTACACCAACAGCCTCCCTAGAAGTAAACTGAGGCTGATGCTGTAGAGTTTCTCCCTGAGTCTGTTGTCAGTCAGGGTCACGATCACCTACCAGTTGAGATGTGGTAGAGGATGATAGGGACCAGGAGCAGTTTGATCGTTCTGATGCGAGTCTGGTTGCAGACCAGCAGACTGGACAATCTGGAAAGGACGCATCAAAAGAAGGTGGCTCATCCTCAGAAGATTTGAAAAATGTTTCACAAATGGAAGTTTCTTCAATTCGGAGGATTCAGAGGGTGATAGCAATGCCGAGGAAAATCCAACCCCTACTCCTGCCCCGAGAAGATCTCTCAGGGAATGGAAGGCTGTAGACAGATTGAACTTGACCCATGTCGCCGAAGTAGGGAGTACATTAGGGAGGATCTAGTTTACAAGGTCCAACAGTACCTGAACAAGCTGGTCAATGACCCTCTTGAGCCTCAGCGTGTTGTGGCAATTGAGCAAGTGCTCAGTGTCCTTGTCACAATGTAAGTGAATTACTCTATGTATGGTTGACTTGCTAAATTGCAATCTAGTCCAATATCTGTCTAACTGCAATATTTTGGGCATTTTTATTTTTGTCATTGGATGGTACCTTGTTGGAGGACTTAAAGGTCTTTTCACCTTTTACCTTATTTGTTGAGTTATAGTGAGTGGCCGTTAGCAGATTTTATTTTCTTTGCATGCATTTTTTCTCATTAAAATGTTGCTGGTAAACTTTTTTTTTTTAGGAGGGGTGACTGTAACCTGCCTGACACAGTCAGGTTAATAGTAATTTAATTAGTTTTAATAGAGTATGTAGTGTTCTATTTACTGCCATTTATTTATGTGGTATTTAGGAGTTTTAGAATATTTTGATGGTTATTTTGTTGTTCACTGTGTTATTTCGTTGTTCACTGTTTATTTCTGTAAGATTTGGGTAACAAGACCTTTTCACTTCATTCTCATGTGTGAGTGAGTCAGCAAGTCAGTTGTTGGCAGGAAAGAACCTTGGTGCTAAATCAGGTTAGTTAACATGGTTAGATGATATATATGTGGGAATAATGCTTTGTGGTATTATTTTCTTGATTTAATGATTTTATTTTACTGCATTTGTATATGATGACTTAGATTTGAGTGGATTCTGTTTGTGCTTGTATTATTTTCCATAAGCATGGGCAACATGTGTTGGTAAACACACTTTAGAGTCAAAACTGGTAATTCAGGTTTAGTGAGCTAAGTTTAGCTTTGGAGATGAAGTAAATTTTTTGTGAACATATTCATGGTATAGATCAGATACAAAAAATATGTTGGGAACTATTCTGACAATTTTCTTAGTTGGATTAAGTGGTTGATAATTGATAAAACCACATGGTCAAAACTGCCTTCTTATTTCCAGGGTCTGCCCCTAATTATTACCAGTACTTTTTCTGAAGCCATATTTTGCTATTGCTGAATTAAAATTGGTTTATACAAGTTTCAGGTTAGGAATACAATATTTCATTTGAATATATTGTATGTGAATTTTAGTTAAAATTTACTACTGGCATAAGCATAATTATGTAGAATTTATTATGTAGAGTACATTGAGTGCAAAATTATTAGTTGTTTCACATTTTAAAACAATTGAGCCTTATATCAGAGAGAAGTTTATTTGTCATCTGAACTAAACAGTGATGGCCTTGATATGACCATTGGAGGTCTGATGGGCTATGAGCTTGGTGATTAAATTGATGGTATATATGCTTCTGGAAACCCTTACACATGTTCCTGGTTTCCAAAGTCCTTGAAGTGGAGACATGGAATTAGTATAATCTCAGCCTGCTTTATGTAATGGTTGCTCATGTGTTCAGTTTATTACTTTCTATAGTGTGCTTATTTTATTTTCATAAGTCTTGATGTAATTGCCTCTGATTTGAGTTTTTGCATGAAGGTAGGATGTGGCTGCTTAAGTAGTCAGATGGAGCTGCAACGTGAACCCACTCGTTAGGTGGGGAGGAATTTTTCCTGCTGGTCTAGTAAGGAATGTCCGCAAGAGTCCTTGCATATGAAAATTATAATTATTGCGTTTTGTTCTCATTAACTGTTGTAGTTAATAATTCAGTGTTTAAAGTCAGTGTTATAAGCAGATAATATCAGTAAGCTCAAAGGCAATAATTGATGTTTTTTGCGATAAACTTGAAGGTATGTTGGACCGATGTCAGATGGCAGATGTGATGTATACGTATTTCGGTGTTTAAGGTTTCAAACCTTCAAGCACAGAAGTATTGTTTGCCAACAACCACACTTGGGTATAGTTGTGGGCTTGCCAAAAATCATTCAGTTTGGCCAAGATGTGTGTAGTCCGCTGAATTCAATTTTGACAATTGGGTCTGATCACAGTGCACTGACACCATCTACTTTGTTATGATGAATATTGTTTTGGTCATAAAATAATGATCCTGCCAGGGAATCTGATTTGAATGTATGTCCATCTGCTCGTTTTCTTTTCAATGTCCAATTGAGAAGTCATTATAATTAAGAATTTGTTGTGCTATGCTCTAGGTTTTGTTTCTTTATATTTTGGTTTGATGCCATGTTTATTCTTGTTTTCTGTCCTCTGTTTCAGTGCCACTTTTTCTGCCTTGTTCTATCGTCTGTTGTTTTTCTTTTGTACCTGATCCTCTAAATCATTATATTCTAACCGACTGTTCTGACATTGTTTGGAGTTGAGGTTAGTGGCATCTGATTTAACAAACAAAATTTATTTCCAGAGTTTGCTGTATGAACAATAAAGGTCAACTAGAAAGTTTTGGATTTTGTTTTCTTTGGGTAAAAATTGTGAACCTGGGTTACATAAGTCTGACTCCGCACCTAGCAGTAGAAGGGGCAAGGATAGTTCCATGTAGGAATATCATAATAACAAGTAAAGAAATCCACATGCCCGTGCCTGTTTCTTCCACTTTATTCCATTGTCAAATTTTTGGCTTTTCAGCCTTCATCAGGAATCTGCACATTCGAAAACAATAAGCAATCACACCATTGGTGCGCCCATCCATTTTACACTTTTAAATTTCTATTGTTCCTTTCACACACATACACAGTCAAGTATGCACCACCCAGCAAACCATACACACACACACACACACACACACGCACACACACACACGCATGCACACACACACACACACACACGCACACACACACGCACACACACACACATACACACGCACACACACACACACACACACACACACACACACACGCGTGCACACACACATACATATGAATACACACACACACACACACACCACACACACAATGCCATCATGATAAAGTGTTATACACCAAGATTTTTTCTGACTCGAGACTAAAACATACATATTCTAACGAATCCAACACAGAAAGTCCATTCATCAGTTGTTATGATAGTAGTTGCTGCAACGTCAGTATCCATTACAACTTCGTCACACCTAACCCAGAGGGGAGGGATGCAAGTATCTCTGAAGGCCAGCGTAGTTTTAAGAAATGGGGGGGGGGAGGCCAATCGAAGTGGAGGAGGGGGGTGTGTGTCAAAACGAAATGGTTCGGAGAGGTGGATGGGGAAAGAAAGTAAGAAAAGGGGTGGAGGGGGGGGGGGGGCGGCAGGAAGAGCAACAGGGACCCTATATCAAACATTACTCTTCTACTCTCACAATATCACACACACATATACATGCACGCACGCACACATCTGCACACATTTGCACGCTTACACATGCACATGTATGCACCTGCACCACCAACACCAGTCCCACCCAAACTGTTGTGCCCTTTGACTAAGGGGCACATACCATAGTGTTGCTAGATGGAGATCACCATTTCCTTTTGTCAGCCTCTGTTACCACTACTAAGAGCACACCACATTTACCATCTCCTTCCATACTAGTAGTCATTGTACATAACACAACCAGTCTCACAAACAGTAAAAATAATTATCAATAATTAGTATAATAATTAGTTAGTCATAGTATACTAATTATTGAATAGTATACTATGACTAAACCTGCTACCAGTATTACTCTCATTATCAAAAGCTACTGTGACCACCCCCTACTTCCTGACTATACTAAACTTTAAATAAATTGTAGTGGATCCACCCAGAAGCCATTTCGTCCCTTTCTTTTGGCCATTCTTCTTCATGGACAGCAATTTGTATCAAAGTGTATCCAGTTGCTCTGGATCTGGCCATTCCAGTACAGGGACAGGCTATGGACTGCATTTGGTATCAAAACTAGAACGTTATAAATCTCATTACCGGATTCGGTGAGTGCTGAGCTGTGAACTCAGTCGTACGCTTTGCCTACACACGCTAACCGTGACAGCGTCTGTTTCTTTTTTTTTCTTTTTCCCTGACGTTCCAGTTTATTTGTGAAAATGCAAGCTTTTTCTACAGTAACTCCCGTTTTTCTCAAATCAAAGAACATTCCGGATCACGACAAGAATCGGCCGTCCGTATTGGAAATGTGCTTGGTGGCCGAACGAGTAGCTGGCCAGGGCTCGATCATCGGAGCTCAGAACATTGGCAGCTTGTGGCGTATTTACCCCGCCACCAAGGAGGCACGGATGGCAATCCTTGTCCAGGGTGTGCGGATGAGGGACACTACGCTACAGGTATGCAGTACTAACCCCTATGTCCTCCACAGTGATACAGGTGAGGAAAAGCCCTCTACAAAACTATGGATTGACAACATCCCAATCTCGGTCGCAGACTCGGAAATCGAGCATTCATTGTCAAGCTCGTTGCGAACTGAGATCAGATTAAGATGGAGAGAGCTCGCGACGCAGACAACAAAATTGACTCGATTTGTAACGGGTCGCAGGTTTGTTTTTATAACTGTCCCCTCTACTCCTCTTGATAAATTGTGAAAGTCAGCATTTTTTACAGCTAAATTGTTCCACAGAGAACAAAAACAGCAGAAAAAAGTCATGTGTTCACGCTGTCTGAAGCCAGTTCACCATGTCTCACAGTGCTCAGGAGACATTGTATGTAGACAGTGTGGGCAAACGGGACACAAAAGAGGTGAATGTCAAATGTAAACTAACAGACAGACAGACAGCGGACGGACAAATAACGGATGGACGGACTGGTGAACATACCATGGACAGACAGACAAACGGTAAAAAGAATGGTGTCAAAAAGACTGGTGTCAAAGAAAATCTTAGCACTAGTGAAACAGTGCAGTCCACACTGGCAAGTCTGTCGACGGGAATGACCGGGAGCGTCCTCTGTCCCGTCAGACCACCCTTCTGTCCTCCCTGGACCGCTCTCCCCGCAACAGGTCAGCTACCCCAGCAAGCGGCACCTGTCCAGACACCGACACAGCCCGGAGAGGGAGCAGAAAAGTATCGGCGCTGTGACCGTGGGTCGGATGACTCGATGACAGCAGATTTTGTGGACTCTGAGTCAGAATCCACACCGGTTGATCGGGGAAATAGATCAGGTTTACTATTCATGACTACCAACGGACAATGGCCTGGAAATGTATTATGGACTATGAGTTTGAACAGTGTTTATCTGATTGAAATTGCCGATAGATTAATAAAATAAACTGAACTTTTCTATCCCATGGATAAAATGAATAATATTGTTTCACTAAACGTTAGGGGTTTAAAAAACAGGTTTAAAAGGAAATCATTGTTTGCATATTTCAAAGAAAAAAACGTTTTGATGTTATTTGCTTACAAGAATGTCACATAACAGACAGGGATGTAAATGAATGGGAAAAGCAATGGGGTGGAACTATTTTTTACAATGAGGGAACGAACAAAAGCAGAGGAGAAGTTATTTTTTGATTTCAAAACACTTTAAGGGAAATGTTAAGTTAGAGCTTGCACAAGACAGAATCTTAGTAATTTCAGTGGTAAATGAATGCTATAATTTAATGGTTGCCAATATTTATGCACCCAACAACACAAAGGAAAAAATCATATATTATCGAAAATTGATTGAAGTTTTCAATTCTATGGAGTACGAAGATTTAATTATTCTTGGTGATTTTAACTGCACTCTGAACAGTGACCTCGACATAATTGGGGTCAACCCCACGACAGATCGGAAACTGCCAGTTTTCAGCATGTTATTAATACATTAGATTTAACAGATGCCTGGAGACTTTATCATCCAAAAGAAAAAGATGCCTCATGGATTCGTCTTAGCCATTTAATGCGCGCAGATTAGATTATTGTTTTGTTTCTAATAACATTTTGCGTTTTTGTACTTTGTGTGAACATTTTTTTGTTCCGAATTCTGACCATAAGGCCGTTGTCCTTGAATTGAATGAGAATGACTTCATCCGGGGACCAGGGTATTGGAGATTTAATAATAGTTATCTTAAAAATGTTCTGTTTGTACAAAAAATGAATGATATGTTAGATACATTTCTTTTAGACAATGAAGGTCTGAATCATTTAGAAAAATGGGAAATGTGTAAGGTTGAAATAAGAAAATTTTGTATAGATTTCGGGAAAATCTGGCTTGTGAGAAAAGAAATGAATCTCTGATATTGCAATCAAAGTTTACAAAGTCTAGAAAAAGAGCTCGCCAGCGATCCCCAAAATGAAAATATTAATAAAACACTTTATGACAGTAAAACAGAACCTAGAGATTTGCAGGCTTACAAAGCTAGAGGCGCTCAAGTAAGATGCAGACTTAAATGGATAGAAGAAGGAGAAAAAGAATACAAAATATTTTTGTAGTTTAGAAAAGGCACGAAGTGGAAATAAGATTACTACAAGACTGTGTAAAGAGACAGGTAACATTATTACTGACCAAAGAGAAATAATGCAAGAACAAATTGCATTTTATAAACAGTTATATGCCCACAATACTGAAGCGTCGAATGAGAAGCAGCCACCGACATTATTATTGAAAATGCAGAAATAAGACAGTTAGAAGAAAATGACACAGTAACATGTGAAGGCACAGTGACATTAGAAGAGACGACATCTGCTCTCAAGAAGATGAAAAATGGTTCTGCTCCAGGAAGCGATGGCTTAACAACCGAGTTTAACAAGGTTTTTTTTTTGTCAAAATTAGGCAATGTTGTCACTAACTCCTTTATTGAATCCTTTAACAGTGGAAGTCTCTCATTTACACAACAGCAAGGCATTATAACTCTTTTTCATAAAGTAAAGACTTAGAGATAAAAACTTAACAACTGGAGACCCATCACTCTTACAAATTCCGATTATAAAATTTTGGCAAAAGTACTCTCGGAAAGATAGGGTAAAGTCATCCATAACTTAGTTAATGAAGATCAAGTTGGATACATATAAAGGGAAGAAATATAGCAACAGTGTTAAGAACCATCGATGATGTAATCAACTATTTAAATAAAAACCGGAAAGGCAGGATCTTTATTAGCTATAGATTATGAAAAAGCCTTGGACTCCATATCAAAAAAAATATCTTTTACATGTATTCAAGGTTTTGGGATTTGGGACCGATTTCCAAAGATGGGTACAATTTTAACAAATGGTAACCAAAGCTGTATCAATCATGGAGGCTGGTTGTCTGAGCCATTTAATGTAACTTGTGGAATAAAGGCAAGGCTGTCCCTTTTCTCTTTAGCATTTGTTTTAGCTGTAGAGCTTTTGGCTGCAAAGATTAGAAAAAGTGAAGTAACAGGTATCCAAGTGCCAACAAGGGCACCATGCAAATGAGCAGTATATTAAGATAAAACAACTCGCTGATGATACCACCCTATTCTAAGATAACAAAAATGATATGATTGAATCTTTGAATATTCTGAAAGCATTCGAAAAGTTCTCTGGTCTTAAGTTAAATATGAATAAAACCAAAGCTATCAGAATGGGCAGGAGAATAAATGAAAACAATCTGCCTTTCTCTATAGTTGAAAGAATAAAAATACTTGGAATTTATTTTGAAAAAGATAAAATGGGCCAAAAACATTGAAGAAAACTGGAAAGGCAGAGTTGAAACCATAAAAAAAAATAAAGACCTGGAGCAAACGAGACATCAGCATTCATGGCAAAAATTACAGTTATAAATCTTTTTTGGTTAGTCAACTAGTCTTTGTTTGGCAAAAGAAACACAGTAATCGGAAAGCATTCGAAAAAAGTGAAAAGGAAAGTAATGGAAGCAGACTATAACTCAGGAGGTTTAAAAAACGGTTAACATTATGGAACTGCAAAACTGTATGTATTTGCAATGGGCAGGGAAATTGTTTCTGCGACAGACGAAAAATTGGAGTAAGAATCCGAAGTGGCACTTAAACAAAAATTTAGTAATGATAGCATATTTAAGCTTAACTGTAAATGTAATGCAATGCAGTTGCAGCAAATTGAACAAATAGACAATGAATTTTGGAGAAATATAGTTACCATTTATTTGAATAATAAGAAGAAAAAAACCAAGATAGAAGAAATAACACCAAGTAACTTTTTAGATCAACTGTTATTTTATAATGACTTGATAAAATACAAAGGCAATATATTATATTTTCAGAATGGAAAGAAAAGGGAATACAGTTTGTCGGAGACATTGTGCACGTTACTGAAAATAGACTGCTTAATCTCAATGAAGTGGAGACAGTTTTAGGTGATCGTAATGCAAATACAATTTTTGAATATAATGCACTGTGAAACGCTCTCCCATCAACATGGCTGGAGTGGATTTATGAAAACAATATTACTCTTGACAATGTTTACTCTGCTGACTGCAAGCCCATCTATTTACACACAAAACCAAAAGAGATAAAAAAAAAATTGCTGAAGCAAAGGAATTTGAGTAACGTTACTGCAAACAGCAAGGACTTTTGGCATAGAAAACTCGACTTTGAAGTAGACGAACACATATGGCTAACACCAAGAACATCTACAAAAGAGGTTGGGCTGTATGAACTACAATGGAAAATAAATCACAACATTTACCCGACTAATATTCTTTTGCAAAAAATGAAGGTATCAGAAACTAACAAGTGTGATAACTGTACAGATAAAATTGGTTTTATTGAACATTTCTTTTTCTACTGTCCTCCAGTGAACAAATTTTGGAAAAGTATAGAAATATTGATTTCATCAAGAATCGATACATCTCTGAAACTGTTGTTAAACTGATGTTCTCTTTGGAGTCCACAGAGATGATATAGGTAAACGGGTAAACAAAATCGATTAAACATATTATATAAGTGGGGAAAATGTCCATTAGCATCGCATAAAAACTAAAAATGACGGCATTACAAATGATTTTCGATCAACACACAGACATGAGAAAGTGTTACATCGATTTATAAATTGCATAAAGTAAAAAGTGACAGCGTTTGTACTACATCAGAACCTAGAGATGTAATTCTCCTGATAGAAAAAGAATAAAAAGAACCATTAGGTAACCATTAGCATGCGCTCAGGCACTGGTTTAGTGTTTATCCGTTTGTTTTGCCTATTAGTCCTGTTTGTACATGTATAAACTTGCTCTTAATAACACAGGTCTTTGCTCATATTTAGTCATTCCTAGCTGTATGGCTGACCCACCATAGCATACATGTATACACAAGCACACACACACACACACAAGCACACACATGCTGTAGCACGTCCAAGCACACACACACACACACACAAAGTACGCACGCTCTCGCACACTCACAGTGACACACGCACACGCACGTGCACGTCCACACACGCACACACACACACACACACACAAACGCACGCACGCACGCACGCAACACACACACACACACACATTATTATCTCGTTTCTTGGCTTTCCTCATGTCTCCTTTGTAGACCCCCTTTCGCTATAAGGGTAGCATATTTGGGGAATAGCCAATTTCCGAGATCTTAGGTGACCCATGACTTTGTCTCCTGTGCATGTTTGTCTTCTCTCCTAGGGTCGTCCTTGCAGCCCTTTTTGTCTGTATTCTTCAAGGATGATTACCGCGAGTGTCTACAGGTTCGGGAGTCACTGCGACGGGTGCTGAAACTTGAATTTTTTTCTTATATAATCCTAGCCACATTCCTTATCCGCCAGACTTCTGAACGTTTGATGGGCATTTCTGAACCATCTATTAGCATTTCTTCGTCTTTTGTCTGTCTTCTGTCTGTCTGTCTGTCTGTCTCTCTCTCTCTCTCTGTCTGTCTCTCTCTCTCTCTCTCTCTCTCTCTCTCTGTGGCAAAAACTGAAAGAAAAGAAACGAATGCAGGTTTTTTTTTTTTCATGTATGTTGTTCTATTTACATAAGCAGCACATTATCAGAGTGAAAGTGCCAATACACCACACATTAGAACATTAACAAACCCAGACACTTTGTATCAAACGCCAATACACTTAAATCAGCAAAAATATGTCCATTTGAGAGAACATACAGACATTGCATGGTGGCTGTTGAAGACCTGGAGAACAATTTAATCCATTTTTAGGTAGCCTTAACGGACAATTTGGATCAAGAGACTCTTGCAAAATCTCTCCAGAAATAGACTCAGTACAAAGATCCGTCAGGTCACGTTGTAGTGACACGAAAAAGAAAAATATATATCAGCCTTATTTCAGGATAGCGGCAAAAGACTAAAACCTCTGCTTAGTTTACAAAAACTGAACTCCCATCCCAGAAAACTAAAAGAAACTGCCATTTCAGACGTCGTGTTCCGTTAATAAAAACAGATCCCTCACAAGTCATTAATATTTCATCATGCCAACTCACTGATGCCCAGACAAGGTTATTGGCTATGGGACCCAAGTTTTGCCCAACACCCTCAACTAATGATGAAACAGAGCTGCTCCAAGATACTTTTGAAGGAATTCGCCGTCTGCGCTTAACAGAATTCTTCCATGATGATGATGCTCCCACTCTCATTCCCAAAAAGCTGAAATTCTACAAGAAGAAGTTTTTGGTGTCCCCCTAAGGGAAGAGATGAGGCTCTTGATGCTTACTGTTCCACTATTCTATCCAGAGTGGAATCCCATATCTCACAACCTACCAAGCGACAAAAACTTGAACAAAGAACGTGCCAATTTGAGAGAACTGAAAAAATTTGTAAATACCAGGGTCCTACAAATATCACCAGCAGATAAAGGTGGAGCAATTGTGGTGCAAGATTTCAATAAATATGTAGAGGAAGCACACAGACAGCTTCACAACACAACTCACTATGAGCATCTGACGGCTGATCCCACAACATATATTGCATCAAAACCAAACCACCTAATTGAAAAGCTGCACTCAAAGGACCATATCGACTATGACTGCTACAGGCGGGGTGTACTGGAGCCTGAGAAAACTAAGACACCTTATTTTTACCATCTTCCTAAAGTCCACAAAGATTTACATAAACCTCCTGGACGTCCAATTGTGTCAGGAGTCAATGGACCAACTGAACGTCTCTCAAAGCTAGTGGACCATTGGCTCCAGCCTCTTGTACAAAACCTGACGTCCTACATCAAAAACACAACTCACTTCCTAAACATCTTGGAAGAATGGAAAATCACTCAACAGTCTCTGGCGAGTGAAGTATTGATCGTCACTGTTGATGTGGTTGGGTTGTACATAAATATACCTCATCATGAAGTGGCGATTTCCCTGAAAGAAATCATCGCCAGTTCTGGTCATCATTTGAAAGAAGGCCCCTCTATTCCATTACTGCTGGAGATCATTGAACACGTCCTTCAAAACAACGTGTTTGATTTTGATGGTGAGCTGTTCCAACAAGTCCATGGCACGGCAATGTGGACCCAATGGCTCCCTCCATTGCAAACACATCTTTACGGCATGGTTAGAGAACAGCAGCTACTGGCAACTTTCACCCTGGCATGTCCATCCAAAATTCTGGCGTCGTTTCATTGATTACACTGTCATGCTCTGGTTCCATGGGGAAAGCCAGCTGCTTTTGTTCCTGAACTGGATAAACAGCCAGCATGCCACGACAAAGTTTACAGCCAACTATGGCAGAACCAACATCCCTTTCCTGGACGTCAACATGAGCATCAATGGGGATACAATCACCACAGACCTTCACACTAAATCACGGATGCTCACATGTACCTACCCTTCAGCTCCTGCCACCCTAGACACTGTGTGAGAGGCATCCCCTACAGGCAGGCTATCCACCTGCGAAGAATCTGTTGTAAAGATGATGTGTTCCTGAAACGATGCAGAGAGTGAGAACCCACCTACATAACCGTGGCTATATCCATTAGCTCTGGTGGACTCGGCCATCAACAAGGCACAGACACTTCCCAGGAAGGATGCACTCCAGTACCAACGGAGGAACCATCAGTCAGACAGGGTGCCATTTGTTATCCGCCCATAACCCTTCCAACCCTCCTCTGGCCTTTTGGCTGAAGGAAAAATGACGGAGCTCCACAGAAGTAGACGCATGAAGAGAGCCGTTCCCAAACCTCCCATTGTTGGTGAGCATAACTGTCACAATCGGAGGAACCTTCTGATGCCCAGCAAACCACCAGCAGTGCAACACAACAAGCATCTGCCACAGATTCATTGGTACCAGGTTACTTCAAACGCACAGCGAAACGATGTGTTCTGTGCAAGGAACACCTGGAAGAAACGACCTCATTCAAGAGTGTTCGCACGGGTTACCAGTTCCAAATAAGGGACTCAGCTACGTGTAAAAGTACCAACCTAGTGTACCTGATCAACTGTGGACATTGCCAGGATGTACAGTATGTTGGCAAGAGGGGAAAACAGCCTACAAACACGCGCTTCATGGGTCATCGTTCTGACATCATAAGAAAGCAAGATACACTTGTAGCATGCCATTTCTGTGACCTGGACACCAGCTGTCAGATTTGAAATGTTGTGTGATTGAACTCATAAAGACCACAGATGCACAGAAAAGAAAAGACAGAGGAGGATGTGGAGACACAAGTTGAAGACCAACTATCCCTTTTGTCTCAATGTGTGGGATTAGTTGGTTCAGCGAAGGGCAAAGTTCCCAGGGCAGATTGTTCACGTGAAACCAACTAATCCCACACATTGAGACTTCACCCAAGCATCACTATTTATCATACAGTAATGAGGGGGGTGGGGGAGGATTAATGACGTAAAAAATGCATTACATCAACTAGTTTTGATGCCAACTTCCATGGTCAGCTGAGGAAGGTTTGCAAAAAACGAAAGCGCTCTTCTATAAAATGCTTTGGGTGTTTGTTGTTTTTTATTTGAAACTTTAAATAACTCTGTGGCAATCTCTTGAAAGTTATAAGCGTTACTTTTCAGTAAAAAGTACACAACATTATAAACTTACTTATTGTTTGTGAGACTGGTAGTGTTATGTACATGGACTACTAGTACCGAAGGAGATGGTAAATGTGGTGCTCTTAGTAGTGGTAACATGGGCTGACAAAAGGAAATGGTGATCTCCATCTAGCAGCACTATGTTATGAGCCCCTTAGTCAAACGGCACAAACAGTTTGGGTGGGACTGGTGTTGGTGGTGCAGGTGCATACATGTGCATGTGTAAGCATGCAAATGTGTGCAGACGCGTGTGTGTGTGTGTGTGTGTGTGTGTGTGTGTGTGCGTGCGTGTGTGTGTGTGTGATATTGTGAGAGTAGAAGAACATCATCTATGACGAGTAATGTTTGATATAGGGTCCCTGTTGCTCTTCCTGCCGCCCCCACCCCCACCCCCTCCACCCCTTTTCTTACTTTCTTTCCCCATCCACCTCTCCGAACCATTTCGTTTTGACACACACCCCTCCTCCACTTCGTTTTGCCCCCCACCCCCCCAATTTCTTAAAACTACGCTGGCCTTCAGAGATACTTGCATCCCTCCCCTCTGGGTTAGGTGTGAACCGAAGTTGTAATGGATACTGACGTTGCAGCAACTACTATCATAACAACTGATGAACGGTTTTTATGTGTGGATTCATAGAATATGTATGGTTTAGTCTCGAGTCAGAAAAAATCTTGATGTATAACACTTTATCATGATAGCATGTATATGTGTGTGTGTGAGTGTGAGTGTGTGTGTGTGTATTCATATGTATGTGTGTGTGCGCACGTGTGTGTGTGTGTGTGTGTGTGTGTGTGTGTGTATGCGTGTGTGTGTGTGTGTGTGTGTGTGTGTGTGTGTGTGTGTGAATGTGTGTATGTGTGTGAATGTGTGTGTGTGTGGTTTGCTGGGTGGTGCATACTTGACTGTGTATGTGTGTGTGAAAGGAACAATAGAAATTTACAAAGTGGTAAAATGGATGGGCGCACCAATGGTGTGATTGCTTATTGTTTTCGAATGTGCAGATTCCTGATGAAGCTGAAAAGCCGAAAATTTGAAAATGACCACGGGCATGTGGATTTCTTTACCAGTGTTTTATATGTATATAT
>JADBJO010023950.1:15000-25814 GCA_016801955.1 Conus betulinus | reverse complement strand
ATGATATTCTAGGCAGTATTAATCTGTCTGCAATGAGGTGGAATCTCAGGGCACAGGAGCGATAGTAATAATGTACGATTGTGTAAATTCCAAAGATAGTAAACACAGTATAATGATAGTTAGTGAAGCAAGCGTGACAAGCACGGTAGTGCCGAACTTTGTACATAAATGATTTTTGAAGGACATGGTTTGTCATGTCTGATTCGTTGTGTGTGTGTGTGTGGTGTGTGTGTGTGTGTGTGTGTGTGGTGTGTGTGCGCGCGCGTGCTGCGCATGCGTGCATGCGTGCGTGTGTGCTTGCTGTGCTTGTGTGTGATGTGTGTGTGTGGTGTGTGCCTGGTGTGTGTGTGTGTGTGGTGTGCGCGGCGCGCGCGCGCGCCGCCCGCATGGTAACGGTAATGTTGGGATTTGTTAGGAATTACAGAAAAGAAGAAAAAGAAACACCGAGGTGCTGGGTAGGACCCAGAGAAGCACTGTCTCACCTGCCTTTTGAGCAGTTCCAGTACTACTGGTTCTGTTCATCATCTAATGATAAAATCTTCAGCAATATTTTAATGTTATAAACTTGACATTTCCTTTTAAATTCTCATCACTTTCAGTGTCCCTGCATGTGGACAAGTCCATATACACTACACCACGTCTGCCAGGTTTGGAGACCACACTGCGCGGGGATTTATAGCTGAGAGACAAACGAAAAAAAATTACTAAGATGAAAGGCGTTGGTAAAACTTTGGGTACCTTCCTAACGTTGTCTGTGCCACTATCATAATTGTGTGTGTGTTTGCATTTTGTACACGTGTGTATGCATGTGTGTCCGTGCATAGGTGGTGGACACTGGCCTATGAGTATGTGTCAGTATATATATATATATATATATATATATATATATATATATATATATATATATATATATGTGTGTGTGTGTGGTGTGTGTGTGTGTGTATGCGCATTTGCAAGAGTATGCGGGTGTGATCCGAGAGCTTGTAAGAGTATGCTCACGCATGTGCGGACATATATGTGTGTATGTATGTATGCCCGTGTTTTGTGCGAAAACAGACATGCATGTATGTGTGTGTGTGTGTGTGTGTGTGTGTGTGTGTGTGTGTGTGTGTGTGTGTGTGTGGTGTGTGAGCATGTAAATGCTTGTGTATGTGAACACGCGCGCGCAAGCGTGCGTGTATGTGTGCGTGCGCGCGTGCGTGTGTTTACATGCAGGTGTCTGTGTGCATGTGATTATCTTCAGAAAATGACATAGTTATTATTGGTCAGTAATAATATCATAATAATACCAGCCGCCGTGGCGAAGTGGTTAGCGTCGTGGACTCCTGACTGGGGGGTCGTGGGTTCGACTCCCATCAGAGTCATGTGAGATTTTTCTGTCCCAACCGGCTACTACTCAGAGTTGAGTTTGCTAGGGCTCAGTTGGGACGACTGGGGACCGCACAGTCGAGTTTTCATCCACTTACTGGATGCGTCTCTGAGAGTGTTGCTCAAAATTCCCGACCAATACTGCAAGTGTCTGTATCTCGCGGCCCTAGTTGACACCAGGATTTATTATGAAAGTAAGCGTAGAGTAAAGCCCTGTCATGCAGTCTCAGATCGAAATGAAAATCCGTAGCATCATCTTCATCATCCTCTTTTTCAGCAATCAAATTTTAAAAAAGTCTCAAATTTGTGGCACTTCTTGCCCTCATGTCCTGCCCTGCTCTTTATTTGGTATTAGTCAGAACAATGATAACAATAACAATGAAAAAAGAGGTGAATAAGTAAAAGGAAAGAAAATGTTACATAAACATTATTAGTAAGACAATGAATGATCAAACAGGCATACTACAACTTTTTACCTCCCCCCCCCCCCCTCCTCCACCAGAACTGTGAGACAGTATCAAAGCAATAAGAGATGTTTACAAACACTGTGACAATGCATTGTAAATCTTACATTGTTGCAAAAATACAGAAAATGGGTACTAATCATGATATCATTATCAAATAAAGTAAGACGTCATGTATGTTACGTACAACAAATTACCTCAGATGCTAAATTAACTTTTTCTTTCTGCCGCACAATTTGAATGCCATAAATCTTGCCAAGGTATCAATTGAAAGGAAAACAAACTAACCAAAAAAGAAAAAAAAGTCTGAGTAGGTCAAACTTTCTCTATCCAGGTGTAGGCCTGTCATTACCCAGTTCTGCAAAAAACAGAACTCTATACGTTCCCTCCTTCTATCCCCTCTCTTCAGATATTTCTTTCACTTACTAAGAGAGAGAGAGAGAGAGAGAGAGAGAGAGAGAGAGAGAGAGAGAGAGAGAGAGAGAGAGAGAGAGAGAGAGAGAGTTTAAACTCTGAGTTAAAATGCTCAGAAACAATGTGAAAACGGACTGCCTCACTCGGTATGCAGGAAAAGGCAAACATCAGTTCAGTTTTGTTTTATTTAATTGTAGTTTGTTTTGAGCAATCCATGTTTTAAGGTTAGACATGCACACATGCGTCCAAGGTATCAGCATATCAGCTTCTGAGACAATCACAAAGTGGTTAAGCTGAGTACCATCAGCGAAACATGCAGCATGGAGTGACAGCTGATGATTTCAAAGACAGGAATAGTATACAGCACAAGCAGAATGGATCCCAGAACAGAACCCTGGGATACACCATGAGACAGATAAGCTGGTCGAAAACAGTGTTAATGTACACAGATATTCCAGGAACAATTAGTCAGTTAGGCAGAAAGTAAAGACAGAGCTGAGCCAGAAATACCAAAAGAGTATTGTATATTTTGAAGGATCAAATGGTCAATGACATCAAAGGAAGCTGAAAAGTCGAGTGGGCCCAAAACAGAGAACTTATTGTTGTCGAGGGATTCCATAAAATCAGTTGTAATTTTCAGGACAGCTGTCTCGGTGACGATTTCCATGTGACACCTGTTGGGTGCCTAAAGGTTTAGCACAGGAGACGTTACTGAGTTAGCTTCTTGGGCCCTATCTGTGCTTGTGATTAAAAGAGTCGACTGAACTGGGGTAATGCAATCCTGTTACTTTTAATTTGTTAATAAACAATTCACACACACACACACACACACACACACACACACACACACACACACACACACACACACACACACACACACAGAGGTAGACTGTTTCAAGACTGATTCCATATTTGTTCATGCCCCTTAGACAGGCAAGGCCAGGGATTCAGACTTTAATCCTCTGGATATTACAGTTGCTCATGGGAACTGTACCTACAGACAGTGCCTCTTACGATACTGGACCCAAAATGAGGACAGCTTCAGACATTTTTCAACGTTGTGTGGGAACAGTGTTTGGGATTTTCATCTCAGTGGTCCAGAGTGCAGTCCCCTGTTCAATTTTCACTAAATATCTGATGGAGTCTGCCACTGTGTCCACACCCACAACTTCTGTTGTTTAGTTTTAGACTTTGCATGTAAACTTTGCATCCTGTTCTTCTGTGGTAACTACTTTCAAACCTCTACCACTTGATGGAAATAGCCATCAAACGGCATTATCATCTGCACTAGCAACCTCTGCGTCAGCCAGTTTTATGACAGGTCGCCACCCACTTTGTCCCGTTCTTATTCTTCATTCGTGTTGTATGGCAATGATTTCTAAGCAGAATACTGGGGGACCACTTCCGTCCCGTATGTTATTCCATCCAACATGCAGCTTACCTCTTTCACTTTACTGGGCCATGGCGCAGTAAATCATAATGCCAGCCACACTAGCACAGTCAGACACTTCCACTGGCCCTACATGGCCCCATCATCTTACTCTCTTTACCCCTGAATTTCTCCTCTTCTGCATGGTCTCCCTGTTGGACTGCAAACACACGACAAGGGATCGGCTTCCATTTGTTCCATTTTGCAGGAAATTATGGATGATGAGAGCCATGACCCCTTTAAAACAGTCTAGCACGGTGGTACCCTCACACCATCAGGAGGTCACGACAGGACCAAGAACCCTCTGAACATGCTTTTCAAGTTTAGATGCACGTCATAGACCTTGTTTTAGCTGTGGATCACAGAAATGTGCATGCAAAATTTATCGTGTCCTCATACACTTCTGGTGAGAAATCTGTTACAGGTGAGGCCCATTTCTTTTAAGCTGTTTCACCCGTTAACAACACTGACTCATAATAGGACGCTCGTTTTGTTACCTTCCAGCTACAGATTGGTGCTACCACAACACATTGTGCTTATTCCTGACCGAACGGAATGAGGTGACAGTGATATTCATCACACTCTCCAGGATGGTTTCCAATACCTGTAAAAGTGACTGACAGAGAAAAAAAAAACCAAGGGCCACGTCCCACTCATGGTGACTGCAAAGAGATTTTTTATGTACTAAGATCATCACCAGCTGGGTCTGGATACAATTGCTGACCCAATAGGAAAGGACTGACATCAGTAGCATCCAGCCTTTTAATTCTGCCTTTTTTGAAAATATTGCATTTTCAAATATTGGTTCTCCTTTCCTGATCAGCTCTGGATCATATAAAATCCCTAACCTTCTTGGAAGAGCCGGGCCGATGGATGATAGCATAGGTGACACAAATACACGCAGCATGTATACTGTGCTACATAAAGACAGCCAAGCATGTGGCAGGATGATATTTACACCTGTTAGAAGAAGATATCAGATGATAACACTGTGGCCTTAGGATTAGAACTGGAAAAATCTTTAGGAAGGCTGCTATTGGTAGAGTGGCTACAATGGTGCAAAATGTATCATTCGCATGAAGACCAAGTCATTTGACATGTTGGTGCAACAGTAGCTTTACATAGCTGTACATGGCATCTGATAGTCAACTGACACAAAAAGCATTTTTCATCATTATCCAGTATATTGTAAACAAGAACCCTCTACCCTCTGTGTCCTCAATCACGCTGCAACCTGTGAGTACATATACAATCCTTTGGTCAAAACACCCTTCCATCTGTGTGTCTCATTACGGCTGGAAAGTGCAAATGCATGTAGGCATGTGTATGACTGTCAGATGTATGCACATGAGCGTTCCCAGTGCAGCTTCACAGTACAAATACATACAGTCCGTTGGCCATGCCCTTAATTTTTAACGTGGTGATTTAATAGTTTTACAAATGCCATAGAATGTTATTGTTATTTGCAATGAGGGGGAAGAATTGATTCAGAGTCTTTTAAAACTGCTACAAACCAATGAACAAAAGTACCCTCAAAGGTAGGGTGTACAATGATAGTCATCAGAACCACGAATCTACAAATGTGTGTGTGTGTGTGTGTGTGTGTGTGTGTGTGTGTGTGTGTGTGTGTGTGTGTGTGTGTGTGTGTTGTTGTTGTTGTCGTTGTGTTGTTGTTGTTGTTGTTTGATTTATAGTCTGTTCACACTTAGTGATATTAGACTTTTACAGGGGGGGGGGGGGGGGGGGGTTGGGTGAGGGGGGGAAGGAGGAGGAGGACACAGGGGAGAAAAAATTAGAAATAATGTCAAGAACAGTACAATTTAATGTGTGTGTGTGTGTGTGTGTGTGTGTGTGTGTGTGTGTGTGTGTGTGTGTGTGTGTGTGTGCGCGCGCGTGTGTGTGTGTGTGTGTGTGCGTGCGTGCGTGCGTACGTGCATGCGCGCGCGTTTATGTGTGTGTGTGTGTTCGTGTGTGTGTGTGTGTGTGTGTGTGTGTGTGTGTGTGTGTGTGTGTGTGTGTGTGTGTGCTGTTTTCACTTATCGTCATCCATGCCTTTCGAAGATTAGTTTAAACATTCAGTTATGATGTATCTTAGTTGCAGATACAAAAAATGTTTGAATTATGTGGGAAACAGACTAGACTGGAGGGGTGAGAGGAGATGGATGCAAAAACATGAGGCATGTAGATCATCAGAACCTCTCTGAGGAAGTGACATATTTGGTAGTAAAGGACGATTTGGGAGGGAGGGCTTGTAAATTTGATGAACCTGTATATTGACACGTAACACTAGGCATTGTGATTTGAAACCACACTTTTGTCCCTTTTCGACATACACACAATCACTGCAGATTTGTAAGCTTTCAGCGTTCCTGATTTTGCATTGCATATGGCATTGTGATGCATTATCTGGAGAGTGATTTTTGACTCCTCACAAGTACCATGGTTAACACTATGGTTCCTGCTTCATTTCTTACAACTTTGAAGCAATGTGAATGTCAGTTTACCTCCTACATATCGTTTTTAGGCTTGCTGGCAGCGTGGTTGGTATTTTATGTAGATATCTTGTAGAACATATTGTTTTGTACGGTTTCAAAATGTTCAAAGCTCCACGACGCGTAGTTCTGAAAATGACATCTCAGTCGTCGGGGTACTTCACAATTGAAAGAAATGAAAGCGACAATGAGACCGATCCTCGGTGCATGGATTTCTCTGTACCAGCCAGACATGTTCTTATGATCAGTTTCAAACCACTCATATCACAGCGGATAGATATCTATCTGTTTCGTTATTTGATTTACAATCGTCCTATTAACAAGATAACTATCATAAAGAAAGTGTGGTGTTCTTATGATTTTCATTCTGATTGTGCCCATGTGTACCATTTTGATAACACCAAGTTCAACGTGGAAGTCAGAGGGGACAAGTGCTTCAAAGAAACGAACACACAATGCTTCCAACTTTATTTCTCTTTTATCCCTGAAGATAAAGCACCCAAGAAGCTATCAACTAGATTATGGAACTGTTCAGTGGAACACTATTCCAGCTTTCATCATCACATGGCGTGTAACATGAAGGCAGAGTGTGAGTGTGAGGACGGACGGGATGAAACAGAACAGTGCCCTTTCAGTAGTGCTGAGTGTCGTGGCTTGGTGGCGTTATGTGACAGTTGTTACAAAAATCGTTGAAAGTCTGCGTGAATTTGACGGAGATGAACCGCAATGCAGTAGAAGAGCTGACGCCTTTTGTAATTTGTTTGGGGGAACACTAGGATTTCCTACGTGTCTCTATGATCCGTATAACGTGATTACTAACAAATCAAATACACACTGGAGTGAACCAAGTGTGTTTTTGGCTGGTTTGCATACTAATGATCTGAAATTGTCAAACATGTATAGACATAGTATATGCAGTGAAGACAGGACTGTCTTTCATCATTTGTTTGAAGGTGAATCCACTAATGTAGGTTACACACGTTTTGCGTTCCTGTCTCTTAAACGAATGTTAATCTGGAATACAAGGTGGGATTATACTTTTGGACGACGTGACTCAGGAGCAATTTGTAAAATCAGAACAAATAAAACGAAAGCAGAAGCGATTCATCCAAAGGGAATTACAATAGGCAACACAGATTTATCGCAATCAAAAATACAATATTCTGTTATAGTTTGCCGCGATGGTGATGTGATGGAGAAACGATTGTTTTGTGGTTCCAGCGATGATGAAGCGTGCAGTCAACAATATACATCTGTGTGTCTTTCACTGGATCAGACTATGTACATGAACATGTTGGACCATCCACAGTTTGATGCCATTTTCACTCCTGTATTCAGATGCAGAGATGAAGATAAGATCACTGTGTCCTATACCTTGGTGTGTGATTTCACATCTGACTGTCCGGATTCCAGTGATGAATCCTTCTGTCGGCATCGTCTTTGTGTCAGCACACTGTTCACATGTACAACTGGTCAGTGTGTGTCATATAACAACGTGTGTGATCAAACGTCGCACTGTCAGGATGATTCAGATGAAAGGAACTGTGATTTGTTTGTGAACAAATATTTCAGTTTACTACGTGCTCCTTCACCCACGCTTGTCAATTTCAATGGATTCTTTCGATTTATCAGCACCAAAATGAATCTCAGTGAGTCGTGTCCCGATAGTCATTACCGTTGTCCCAGTCACTTCCATGACTGTCTGCCCATTTACACACGATGCAATGGGATGAATGACTGTGTAGATCATGAAGACGAAGAAGGATGTGAGGAAACAAAATGTCCGGGACTTCTTCGATGCAGGTTGTCAAGAATTTGTGTTCATAGCGATCATGTGTGTGATGGCTGGCCTCACTGTCCAATGTACGATGATGAACTGTGGTGTAATGTTGTTTGTCCTGCAGGTTGTCTCTGTCGGGTTCATTCTCTGCGTTGTTTTCAGCCTTTCAATGCAGCGCCCTTCCCTCAGATTCGCTCTCTGGATGCTACAGGCTCTGGAATGACACTCTGATGTCAGTAGCAATGTTTATCTTGTTCGTTTTATTCTTGCCAGTTGCTCTCTGACCCTCGTACCTGGTATACGATTGTTAAACTTGAGGTTCCTTGACCTCAGTGACAACAACCTACGACATATCAATATCAGTTCTTTTATTGGTTTTGAAAATTTGCAATCGTTGTCCATGTCTAACAATCCAGTCACGACGCTCTCCACTGATTTTTCTTCTGACATCCCAAAACCAGTTTTGTCGATGATAGACCTGTCACACACGGCTCTGACAGAGTTTGATTCCAAAGTTTTGGCACAGTTTTCTGCCTTGCAGAGAATGAAATTGACATTTACTGACATTCATACCATAGGTTCCGGTGGCTTTCAGCACACACCGCAGTTGACTGAGTTGTACATCCACGGAAGTCCTGTCAAAACGTTCCCTCCTGACATTTTTACAGGTCTTTTTCAGCTACATACCATTTCCTCACAAACCTATAAACTATGCTGTAATGAAATTCTTCCTCCTAACTTTGACTTTTCGTCTTGTCATGCCCCCAGAGACGAAATTTCCTCATGTGAAGATTTACTACAGTCATGGACATACCGAGGGTTTCTGTGGCTCGTCACCTGTCTGTCCGTGTCTGGCAATGTCTTTTGTTTCTGTGCACGTTTGTTAAGGAGAAGCATGACCTCTTCAAGTGGATTCAGTGTGTTTGTTACCAACCTGACCATGGCGGATTTTCTTATGGGTGTTTACATGGCTGTTATTGGTGTAGCTGATGACCATTACCGTGGCAGATACCTCCACCATGATGACACGTGGAAAAACAGCGTGGCCTGTAAAGTGGCGGGTTTTCTGTCTCTGCTTTCCAGTGAGGTGTGTCAGCTCTGATGATTTGTTTGATCACTTTAGACCGTTTTATTGTTCTATGCTTCCCATTCAGTGCAGTGCGGTTTGAGAGGACATCAGCAGGAATAGTTTGTCTGATGATCTGGCTTGCTGGCTGGTTTCTTGCCTCGTTGCCTTTACTTCCAGTAACATCCCACTGGCAGTTTTATTCCCAAACAGGCATCTGTGTTCCATTGCCAGTTACGAGGCAAGAGTTCAAAGGAAAACATTATTCTTTTGGTATGCTGATTGTTCTTAACTTCGTTCTGTTTCTGCTTATCTCTGTGGGCCAGGCATTCATCTACTGGTCCATACAGAGCAACACTTTGAAGACCAATTCTAGCAAATCGGCACAAGAAATGACCATAGCTCAGAGACTGATCACCATTGCGTTGACAGATTTCATGTGCTGGTTTCCCATAGGGCTGTGTGGGATGTTAGCATTGTCTGATGTCCCCCATACCGGGTGAAGTTAATGTAGCTTTGGCAGTCTTCATATTACCTCTAAACTCTGCCATTAATCCCTTTCTTTACACGTTCAACACTTTGGCAGAAAAGCGGAGAAAATCCCAAGAATCCCAAACTTCAAAAGTGGATGGAATCCCATCTTGATTTAATTTCAAATTAAACTCTCACCTAGATATGATCTGTAGATGATTACAAAAATGTAGGCTTTTAGTATACTCATTTTGAACAACAATTTTTGGTCATCCTTGATTCGAAAAAAAAAAAAACAATTGCTACTACCTCAACCCCTCCTTTCTCTCAAGCTCTTTTTGCTTTCTCTTTCTCTTTCTTTTGTTTTTCCCTTTTCTCTCCAGCTCCCCCCACTCCGCCCCACCTTTTTCATATATGTGCATTTACATATAATCTTTAAAAAAAAAACATTCTCCAAGAAAATAATAGTTGCTGGCAGTAAGAGATGTTAGAACGTGGAAGAAAAAATTATAAGTCCTCTGTCCCCAACATCATATATTTGATCCAATGCAAACACCATTCAGATTTCCTTTGTGTTGGTTTGACCTTAAATCTAAAAAAGATGTGGGAACAATAAAAGTGTTGAGAAACTCAAAATAACCCGTAAAAGTAAAGTCAAACGTCATGGTAGGCTGTAAGCATTAAATACTCGGCAAACTCTCAGTTTATGTTTTACAACATTATTCATTTAAAAGCATCTGTGACAGGCTGACAAGATAAAGGAAAGAGAGCTCTGTTGGCGGGCGAATTCGAATAATCTTGCAATGGGTGATGGGTTGGGGATGGGAGTAACAAGAAAGACTTCTTCTATCCTGAATGATAGAATTCACTTGGAACAAGTTTTAGCAATCTTACTGTCCACCAGAGGAATGGCTGTTACTTGATATTTTGGTCATCAGTTCAATATTGGATTTTACTGAATGTGCGTCAGAGGAACCTGTGTTCTTTGTGTAAAACTTACGTTATTTTGCTCTGTTCATGTGTGCTCTGTTTGGTTTAATTGATTTGCTTAACTTTCCTACAAATATCAGGTGTCCCAGTGGCTCAGTGGTTTGAGTCATTAAGTGGAAAATGAACATGTCCAGAGGGTCATGGGTTCGAACCCCCAGCCATGACTCGTCCCAAGTAGGGAAAAAAAGGGGGCAGCAGAGGGACATCCGGAGTCATGAGCCGGGTGTGGCCCAACCCCCCCCCCCCCCCCCCCCCCCCCCTTAGAGTGTCAGGAGATAAGGGCAGAAACATTTTACTTGAAAGGGGCTTCTCTTCTAAGGACTATTTGCTGCCACGCTCT
>JADBJO010023950.1:0-10000 GCA_016801955.1 Conus betulinus | reverse complement strand
ACCCTCTGAACATGCTTTTTAAGTTTAGATGCACGTCATAGACCTTGTTTTAGCTGTGGATCACAGAAATGTGCATGCAAAATTTATCGTGTCCTCATACACTTCTGGTGAGAAATCTGTTACAGGTGAGGCCCATTCTTTTAAGCTGTTTCACCCGTTAACAACACTGACTCATAATAGGACGCTCGTTTTTTGTTTACCTTCCAGCTACAGATTGGTGCTACCACAACACATTGTGCTTATTCCTGACCGAACGGAATGAGGTGACAGTGATTATTCATCACACTCTCCAGGATGGTTTCCAATACCTGTAAAAGTGACTGACAGAGAAAAAACCAAGGGCCACGTCCCACTCATGGTGACTGCAAAGAGATTTTTTATGTACTAAGATCATCACACCAGCTGGGTCTGGATACAATTGCTGACCAATAGGAAAGGACTGACATCAGTAGCATCCAGCCTTTTAATTCTGCCTTTTTTGAAAATATTGCATTTTCAAATATTGGTTCTCCTTTCCTGATCAGCTCTGGATCATATAAAATCCCTAACCTTTCTTGGAAGAGCCCGGGCCGATGGATGATAGCATAGGTGACACAAATACACGCAGCATGTATACTGTGCTACATAAAGACAGCCAAGCATGTGGCAGGATGATATTTACACCTGTTAGAAGAAGATATCAGATGATAACACTGTGGCCTTAGGATTAGAACTGGAAAAATCTTTAGGAAGGCTGCTATTGGTAGAGTGGCTACAATGGTGCAAAATGTATCATTCGCATGAAGACCAAGTCATTTGACATGTTGGTGCAACAGTAGCTTTACATAGCTGTACATGGCATCTGATAGTCAACTGACACAAAAAGCATTTTTTCATCATTATCCAGTATATTGTAAACAAGAACCCTCTACCCTCTGTGTCCTCAATCACGCTGCAACCTGTGAGTACATACAATCCTTTGGTCAAAACACCCTTCCATCTGTGTGTCTCATTACGGCTGGAAAGTGCAAATGCATGTAGGCATGTGTATGACTGTCAGATGTATGCACATGAGCGTTCCCAGTGCAGCTTCACAGTACAAATACATACAGTCCGTTGGCCATGCCCTTAATTTTTAACGTGGTGATTTAATAGTTTTACAAATGCCATAGAATGTTATTGTTATTTGCAATGAGGGGGAAGAATTGATTCAGAGTCTTTTAAAACTGCTACAAACCAATGAACAAAAGTACCCTCAAAGGTAGGGTGTACAATGATAGTCATCAGAACCACGAATCTACAAATGTGTGTGTGTGTGTGTGTGTGTGTGTGTGTGTGTGTGTGTGTGTGTGTGTGTGTGTGTGTGTGTGTGTTGTTGTTGTTGTTTGTTGTTGTTGTTGTTGTTGTTGTTGATTTTTATAGTCTGTTCACACTTAGTGATATTAGACTTTACAGGAGGGGGGGGGGGGGGGGGGGTTGGGTGAGGGGGGGAAGGAGGAGGACACAGGGAGAAAAAATTAGAAATAATGTCAAGAACAGTACAATTTTAATGTGTGTGTGTGTGTGTGTGTGTGTGTGTGTGTGTGTGTGTGTGTGTGTGTGTGTGTGTGGCGCGCGCGCGTGTGTGTGTGTGTGTGTGCGTGCGTGCGTGCGTACGTGCATGCGCGCGCGTTTATGTGTGTGTGTGTGTTTCGTGTGTGTGTGTGTGTGTGTGTGTGTGTGTGTGTGTGTGTGTGTGTGTGTGTGCTGTTTTTCACTTATCGTCATCCATGCCTTTCGAAGATTAGTTTAAACATTCAGTTATGATGTATCTTAGTTGCAGATACAAAAAATGTTTGAATTATGTGGGAAACAGACTAGACTGGAGGGGTGAGAGGAGATGGATGCAAAAACATGAGGCATGTAGATCATCAGAACCTCTCTGAGGAAGTGACATATTTGGTAGTAAAGGACGATTTGGGAGGGAGGGCTTGTAAATTTGATGAACCTGTATATTGACACGTAACACTAGGCATTGTGATTTGAAACCACACTTTTGTCCCTTTTCGACATACACACAATCACTGCAGATTTGTTAAGCTTTCAGCGTTCCTGATTTTGCATTGCATATGGCATTGTGATGCATTATCTGGAGAGTGATTTTTGACTCCTCACAAGTACCATGGTTAACACTATGGTTCCTGCTTCATTTCTTACAACTTTGAAGCAATGTGAATGTCAGTTTACCTCCTACATATCGTTTTTAGGCTTGCTGGCAGCGTGGTTGGTATTTTATGTAGATATCTTGTAGAACATATTGTTTTGTACGGTTTCAAAATGTTCAAAGCTCCACGACGCGTAGTTCTGAAAATGACATCTCAGTCGTCGGGGTACTTCAATTGAAAGAAATGAAAGCGACAATGAGACCGATCCTCGGTGCATGGATTTCTCTGTACCAGCCAGACATGTTCTTATGATCAGTTTCAAACCACTCATATCACAGCGGATAGATATCTATCTGTTTCGTTATTTGATTTACAATCGTCCTATTAACAAGATAACTATCATAAAGAAAGTGTGGTGTTCTTATGATTTTCATTCTGATTGTGCCCATGTGTACCATTTTGATAACACCAAGTTCAACGTGGAAGTCAGAGGGGACAAGTGCTTCAAAGAAACGAACACACAATGCTTCCAACTTATTTCTCTTTTTATCCCTGAAGATAAAGCACCCAAGAAGCTATCAACTAGATTATGGAACTGTTCAGTGGAACACTATTCCAGCTTTCATCATCACATGGCGTGTAACATGAAGGCAGAGTGTGAGGACGGACGGGATGAAACAGAACAGTGCCCTTTCAGTAGTGCTGAGTGTCGTGGCTTGGTGGCGTTATGTGACAGTTGTTACAAAATCGTTGAAAGTCTGCGTGAATTTGACGGAGATGAACCGCAATGCAGTAGAAGAGCTGACGCCTTTTGTAAATTTGTTTGGGGGAACACTAGGATTTCCTACGTGTCTCTATGATCCGTATAACGTGATTACTAACAAATCAAATACACACTGGAGTGAACCAAGTGTGTTTTTGGCTGGTTTGCATACTAATGATCTGAAATTGTCAAACATGTATAGACATAGTATATGCAGTGAAGACAGGACTGTCTTTCATCATTTGTTTGAAGGTGAATCCACTAATGTAGGTTACACACGTTTTGCGTTCCTGTCTCTTAAACGAATGTTAATCTGGAATACAAGGTGGGATTATACTTTTGGACGACGTGACTCAGGAGCAATTTGTAAAATCAGAACAAATAAAACGAAAGCAGAAGCGATTCATCCAAGGGAATTACAATAGGCAACACAGATTTATCGCAATCAAAAATACAATATTCTGTTATAGTTTGCCGCGATGGTGATGTGATGGAGAAACGATTGTTTTGTGGTTCCAGCGATGATGAAGCGTGCAGTCAACAATATACATCTGTGTGTCTTTCACTGGATCAGACTATGTACATGAACATGTTGGACCATCCACAGTTTGATGCCATTTTCACTCCTGTATTCAGATGCAGAGATGAAGATAAGATCACTGTGTCCTATACCTTGGTGTGTGATTTCACATCTGACTGTCCGGATTCCAGTGATGAATCCTTCTGTCGGCATCGTCTTTGTGTCAGCACACTGTTCACATGTACAACTGGTCAGTGTGTGTCATATAACAACGTGTGTGATCAAACGTCGCACTGTCAGGATGATTCAGATGAAAGGAACTGTGATTTGTTTGTGAACAAATATTTCAGTTTACTACGTGCTCCTTCACCCACGCTTGTCAATTTCAATGGATTCTTTCGATTTATCAGCACCAAAATGAATCTCAGTGAGTCGTGTCCCGATAGTCATTACCGTTGTCCCAGTCACTTCCATGACTGTCTGCCCATTTACACACGATGCAATGGGATGAATGACTGTGTAGATCATGAAGACGAAGAAGGATGTGAGGAAACAAAATGTCCGGACTTCTTCGATGCAGGTTGTCAAGAATTTGTGTTCATAGCGATCATGTGTGTGATGGCTGGCCTCACTGTCCAATGTACGATGATGAACTGTGGTGTAATGTTGTTTGTCCTGCAGGTTGTCTCTGTCGGGTTCATTCTCTGCGTTGTTTTCAGCCTTTCAATGCAGCGCCCTTCCCTCAGATTCGCTCTCTGGATGCTACAGGCTCTGGAATGACACTGTCTGATGTCAGTAGCAATGTTTATCTTGTTCGTTTTATTCTTGCCAGTTGCTCTCTGACCCTCGTACCTGGTATACGATTGTTAAACTTGAGGTTCCTTGACCTCAGTGACAACAACCTACGACATATCAATATCAGTTCTTTTATTGGTTTTGAAAATTTGCAATCGTTGTCCATGTCTAACAATCCAGTCACGACGCTCTCCACTGATTTTTCTTCTGACATCCCAAAACCAGTTTTGTCGATGATAGACCTGTCACACACGGCTCTGACAGAGTTTGATTCCAAAGTTTTGGCACAGTTTTCTGCCTTTGCAGAGAATGAATTTGACATTTACTGACATTCATACCAGGTTTCCGGGTGGCTTTCAGCACACACCGCAGTTGACTGAGTTGTACATCCACGGAAGTCCTGTCAAAACGTTCCCTCCTGACATTTTTACAGGTCTTTTTCAGCTACATACCATTTCCTCACAAACCTATAAACTATGCTGTAATGAAATTCTTCCTCCTAACTTTGACTTTTCGTCTTGTCATGCCC
The DNA here is from genome assembly GCA_016801955.1 of Conus betulinus. Taxonomy (NCBI): domain Eukaryota; kingdom Metazoa; phylum Mollusca; class Gastropoda; order Neogastropoda; family Conidae; genus Conus; species Conus betulinus. The sequence goes on along the minus strand of JADBJO010023950.1, from coordinate 5,270 downwards.
CCAGAGACGAAATTTCCTCATGTGAAGATTTACTACAGTCATGGACATACCGAGGGTTTCTGTGGCTCGTCACCTGTCTGTCCGTGTCTGGCAATGTCTTTTGTTTCTGTGCACGTTTGTTAAGGAGAAGCATGACCTCTTCAAGTGGATTCAGTGTGTGTTTGTTACCAACCTGACCATGGCGGATTTCTTTATGGGTGTTTACATGGCTGTTATTGGTGTAGCTGATGACCATTACCGTGGCAGATACCTCCACCATGATGACACGTGGAAAAACAGCGTGGCCTGTAAAGTGGCGGGTTTTTCTGTCTCTGCTTTCCAGTGAGGTGTCAGCTCTGATGATTTGTTTGATCACTTTAGACCGTTTTATTGTTCTATGCTTCCCATTCAGTGCAGTGCGGTTTGAGAGGACATCAGCAGGAATAGTTTGTCTGATGATCTGGCTTGCTGGCTGGTTTCTTGCCTCGTTGCCTTTACTTCCAGTAACATCCCACTGGCAGTTTTATTCCCAAACAGGCATCTGTGTTCCATTGCCAGTACGAGGCAAGAGTTCAAAGGAAAACATTATTCTTTTGGTATGCTGATTGTTCTTAACTTCGTTCTGTTTCTGCTTATCTCTGTGGGCCAGGCATTCATCTACTGGTCCATACAGAGCAACACTTTGAAGACCAATTCTAGCAAATCGGCACAAGAAATGACCATAGCTCAGAGACTGATCACCATTGCGTTGACAGATTTCATGTGCTGGTTTCCCATAGGGCTGTGTGGGATGTTAGCATTGTCTGATGTCCCCATACCGGGTGAAGTTAATGTAGCTTTGGCAGTCTTCATATTACCTCTAAACTCTGCCATTAATCCCTTTCTTTACACGTTCAACACTTTGGCAGAAAAGCGGAGAAAATCCCAAGAATCCAAACTTCAAAAGTGGATGGAATCCCATCTTGATTTAATTTCAAATTAAACTCTCACCTAGATATGATCTGTAGATGATTACAAAAATGTAGGCTTTTAGTATACTCATTTTGAACAACAATTTTTGGTCATCCTTGATTCGAAAAAAAAAAACAATTGCTACTACCTCAACCCCTCCTTTCTCTCAAGCTCTTTTTTGCTTTCTCTTTCTCTTTCTTTTGTTTTTTCCTTTTCTCTCCAGCTCCCCCCACTCCGCCCCACCTTTTTCATATATGTGCATTTACATATAATCTTTAAAAAAAAACATTCTCCAAGAAAATAATAGTTGCTGGCAGTAAGAGATGTTAGAACGTGGAAGAAAATTATAAGTCCTCTGTCCCCAACATCATATATTTGATCCAATGCAAACACCATTCAGATTTCCTTTGTGTTGGTTTGACCTTAAATCTAAAAAAGATGTGGGAACAATAAAAGTGTTGAGAAACTCAAAATAACCCGTAAAAGTAAAGTCAAACGTCATGGTAGGCTGTAAGCATTAAATACTCGGCAAACTCTCAGTTTATGTTTTACAACATTATTCATTTAAAGCATCTGTGACAGGCTGACAAGATAAAGGAAAGAGAGCTCTGTTGGCGGGCGAATTCGAATAATCTTGCAATGGGTGATGGGTTGGGGATGGGAGTAACAAGAAAGACTTCTTCTATCCTGAATGATAGAATTCACTTGGAACAAGTTTTAGCAATCTTACTGTCCACCAGAGGAATGGCTGTTACTTGATATTTTGGTCATCAGTTCAATATTGGATTTTACTGAATGTGCGTCAGAGGAACCTGTGTTCTTTGTGTAAAACTTACGTTATTTTGCTCTGTTCATGTGTGCTCTGTTTGGTTTAATTGATTTGCTTAACTTTCCTACAAATATCAGGTGTCCCAGTGGCTCAGTGGTTTGAGTCATTAAGTGGAAAATGAACATGTCCAGAGGGTCATGGGTTCGAACCCCAGCCATGACTCGTCCCAAGTAGGGAAAAAGGGGGCAGCAGAGGGACATCCGGAGTCATGAGCCGGGTGTGGCCCAACCCCCCCCCCCCCCCCCCCCCCCCCCCTTAGAGTGTCAGGAGATAAGGGCAGAAACATTTTACTTGAAAGGGGCTTCTCTTCTAAGGACTATTTGCTGCCACGCTCTCCACGAGTTCTTTCTGCTACTGACCACACACTCTTTGAAGGTCTTTTGTGCCTGTAAACTTCATTTGTACAGAATGTGGACAAGAACTGTCGCTTGGCCTGAGCTATTGTTCTGTTACAGAAATAGTTTGCTTTGTTCATTGACAGATGATTTTCTGGTCTTCCATCTTTCAAATAGATTCGATATTGTTTCAAGTTTATCGTCTACAACCTTTTTCACATGTGAATTCCACCAACTATCTCCTGAGTGTTTATCCGACTTTACCGATGGATATCTAGGAATAGAGAAATAAGCAGCCTGGAAAACAGCTTCTGCGAATCTTGAATGAAAAGTATGAATTTTCTCATATTTTATATCGTCTGTATTTTGTGCTTTTAATATTTTTATATATTTTTCCATGTTGAATTTGGGATAACATCTTTCTTTTGACCATGCTGCGCTGATTACTCATTGAGACTAACAATAATTGGTAGATGATCACCACCTAGAGTATCAGTGTGCGTTTCCCAGGTACATTTAGGAACAAGAACTGGTGAAAAAAAACACAAAAAAACATCAATTGCGATGGCCCTGTGCTTTCGTGTATCAGGAATTCTCGTTACACCTCCGTCATTTAATAGATAAAGGCAAGAATCGACTATATTTTCAATGAATCAGTTACTAATAATTGTTATACAGTCCTTTTCCCAAAATGGAGAATGAGCATTAAAATCGCCACATATTAACCATTTCTATTTTGAATCTTGAATGTGTTTATCCGATCTGTATTCTTCTCGCTGGGCCCCTTTAGGCAAGTACACAGACACGATGTTTAAATTAAATGATCACTGACTTTAGACTCGCCGCACAAGAATATACATCAGGCATGTTACTTGTTACTGGAGAAGCGCAAAAGCTGTCCTCTATTTTTTTCATGAATATTTATGGCAGTCTTAATCTGTTCTGAATGATGTGCATTCTCGTGCACAGGAGGATAGTAATAATGTCGAGTTTGTGTACATTCAAAGATAGTAAAACAAGTATCTGATAGTTAGCTGAAGCACGGTGATTAATCAGGTAGTGCGAATTTGTTCCACTACATGATTTTTTGAAGGACATGGGTTTGTCATGTCTGATTTCGTGTGTGTGTGTGTGTGTGTGTGTGTGTGTGTGTGTGTGTGTGTGTGTGTGTGCGCGCGCGCGCGCATGCGTGCATGCGTGCGTGTGTGCTTGTGTGCTTGTGTGTGTGTGTGTGTGTGTTGTGTGTGTGTGTGTGTGTGTGTGTGCGCGCGCGCGCGCGCGCGCCCGCATGGTAAACGGTAATGTTGGGATTTTGTTAGGAATTACAGAAAAGAAGAAAAAGAAACACCCGAAGGTGCTGGGTAGGACCCAGAGAAGCACTGTCTCCACCTGCCTTTTGAGCAGTTCAGTACCACCCTTGGAGGCCTGCGCCGTGTTGACGATGGGTACAGAAATTACAAAGTTCTAATAAGATCACGTCTAGCAGGCTGATTAACAGTTGTAGGACCTTTCCGGTCTTCTGCTACATGACGATATTAATACTGGTTCTGTTCATCATCTAATGATAAAATCTTCAGCAATATTTTTAATGTTATAAACTTGACATTTCCTTTTAAATTCTCATCACTTTCAGTGTCCCTGCATGTGGACAAGTCCATATACACTACACCACGTCTGCCAGGTTTGGAGACCACACTGCGCGGGATTTATAGCTGAGAGACAAACGAAAAAAATTACTAAGATGAAAGGCGTTGGTAAAACTTTGGGTACCTTCCTAACGTTGTCTGTGCCACTATCATAATTGTGTGTGTGTGTTTGCATTTTGTACACGTGTGTATGCATGTGTGTCCGTGCATAGGTGGGCACTGGCCTATGAGTATGTGTCAGTATATATATATATATATATATATATATATATATATATATATATATATATATATATATATATATATGTGTGTGTGTGTGTGTGTGTGTGTGTGTGTGTGTGTGTGCATTTGCAAGAGTATGCGGGTGTGATCCGAGAGCTTGTAAGAGTATGCTCACGCATGTGCGGACATATATGTGTGTATGTATGTATGCCCGTGTTTTGTGCGAAAACAGACATGCATGTATGTGTGTGTGTGTGTGTGTGTGTGTGTGTGTGTGTGTGTGTGTGTGTGTGTGTGTGTGTGTGTGTGTGTGAGCATGTAAATGCTTGTGTATGTGAACACGCGCGCGCAAGCGTGCGTGTATATGTGTGCGTGCGCGCGTGCGTGTGTTTACATGCAGGTGTCGTGTGCATGTGATTATCTTCAGAAAATGACATAGTTATTATTGGTCAGTAATAATATCATAATAATACCAGCCGCCGTGGCGAAGTGGTTAGCGTCGTGGACTCCTGACTGGGGGTCGTGGGTTCGACTCCCATCAGAGTCATGTGAGATTTTTCTGTCCCAACCGGCTACTACTCAGAGTTGAGTTTGCTAGGGCTCAGTTGGGACGACTGGGACCGCACAGTCGAGTTTCATCCACTTACTGGATGCGTCTCTGAGAGTGTTTGCTCAAATTTCCCGACCAATACTGCAAGTGTCTGTATCTCGCGGGCCTAGTTGACACCAGGATTTATTATGAAAGTAAGCGTAGAGTAAAGCCCTGTCATGCAGTCTCAGATCGAAATGAAAATCCGTAGCATCATCTTCATCATCCTCTTTTTCAGCAATCAAATTTTAAAAAGTCTCAAATTTTGTGGCACTTCTTGCCCTTCATGTCCTGCCCTGCTCTTTATTTGGTATTAGTCAGAACAATGATAACAATAACAATGAAAAAGAGGTGAATAAGTAAAAGGAAAGAAAATGTTACATAAACATTATTAGTAAGACAATGAATGATCAAACAGGCATACTACAACTTTTTACCTCCCCCCCCCCCCTCCTCCACCAGAACTGTGAGACAGTATCAAAGCAATAAGAGATGTTTACAAACACTGTGACAATGCATTGTAAATCTTACATTGTTGCAAAAATACAGAAAATGGGTACTAATCATGATATCATTATCAAATAAAGTAAGACGTCATGTATGTTACGTACAACAAATTACCTCAGATGCTAAATTAACTTTTTCTTTTCTGCCGCACAATTTGAATGCCATAAATCTTGCCCAAGGTATCAATTGAAAGGAAACAAACTAACCAAAAA
>JADBJO010023949.1:20000-25815 GCA_016801955.1 Conus betulinus | reverse complement strand
TTACTGGGCCTACTGAAGTTGGAACTGTTTTAAACAGACTGTGAAATCGACGTAAGCGCGAGTTGCGAATGGAACATTTTCGTCCGTACAGATGCAAATGGTTACTTAACAAATCGAGAATAAAAATGTAGGTCAGCCAACCACGCACACACTGATTTTAGTTACTGGGAAAGTTGTCACAAATTTGTTTCCTTTGCGCGAACCCAAACAGTTCCCAGAATCTGTTGAGCTACCCTTTTTTTTTCACCCCAAACCTAGGTTCGATGAGGTTCGCTAGCCTCACCGATGTTGATTCGCTAACTAGAAAAAAAAAGAAAGAAAGAAAGAAAGAAATCGGGTAATAAGGAATAATGAAGAAAGTATCACCAGACAAATTAAGATCGCGATCTAAAAGCTCGTTCAATTCAGAAGGGTCTTACGGAAGATGGGGCTAGGTCATACTGAGTGCGTCACACATTGCGCTCGAGATTTAGCACACACCCAGGCTCGCTCTCTCTCTCTCTTCCTCACACCACACACACACACACACGCGCGCGCACACACACACGTTCTTTTCAGCTGAAACTACTGCAGAAAGAAACTGAGGGTCGCCCTAGTTGCCTAAAAATCTCACTTCCTAGTTCACAACAGCGTATTCAGCCATGTTACAAATAATAAGGAAAAAAACCGGTAAACTTGACTACTAACCCAAGTTTAGGATGACGGGGCTGTTTGAGCAGAAGAAAACCTAAAGGGCAGACCACAAAGTCGGCGTAGCAGAAAATGATTTTTCATCAAGCCGAGAATTTCTTGAGGGTGAGTGGAGGAGGGGGGGAGATGAGTTACACACCATGGGGGGAAAAAGGGGGGGGGGGGGGCGGAGGACAGAAGGTACCGAAGAGGGAATAGCCAAGTGAGTCGACAGCTTCACTGGACCTTTCGTGAACTTGCGGCCAGAGCCGTTTTTGCCAGGTGTTCGTGGGCTTTATTGCCGGTCACGAAATTTCCAATATAGAATGTGATGACCATCTTGGACAGGGAAGTGATATAGGCCTGCTTGTAAAAGTAATACAAAAATATTGCTTTCAATGTAGACCTGCAAGTATTGTCCATCCAAAACCCAAGTCATGTTTTCACATTCAGCACCCACACACAGTCTTACACCACACACACACGCACGCACGCACACACACACACACACATGCACGCACACACACGAGGCGAATGTTGGTTCAAAACTGCACTGTAGGTCTAACATCGAGACAGCCGAGCAGCTGCTTCTAGTGTCGAACAAAGGCCCTGGCATGGTCAGCAAACTGAAGCCACTTTTTTTTTTTCATGCATTTCTGCCACAGTTGAAAACTTGTGCACAGTGTGTCCGTACGCCGACGTGCTGTTACAATATAGTAACGGCCATTCTTTTCTTCTTTTAACGCCTGGGGAGATTGCAACTTGTCTCGCTTTTGTTTCGCTTTGCCCTCTCGACTATGACGTCATAGTTTTCCTTCCAAGGCACGAATGGAAAGTGAATAGATATCGTTTTTTTTTAATCAAATCTTTCGGCAAACTTTCTTTTTTCTTGTCGAAAATACTCACGTACTGCAGCTAATCTCACACAACATGCAGTCCTATTTTCAACAAATTATCGCCATTCTGTAAGGCGGGCCTCGGAAAGGTAAATAGTTTAATTTCTTCTATTGTCGACAGATTCCAGGCAGCGGTCATTTGTAAAGAGGAGGGGAGGGGGGGTACCGGAGATCGTCCCCATCCTCACTCGACCCAGTTCTGAGAAAAAAGAATCCAAATGTTCCCACAGCAGAAAGACCATGTTCATACAATCACCTCGTGACCAGTGAACACTACAAAAGATCATTGTGAACTTCTTAAGACTTCAGAACTTCCCTCCCTTGTCATGGACGAAAGATCCGCCGCTGGATTCGCACGAGCGGAAAGCCATGTATACGGATGAACTGCTCCGTTAGAAGGACGAAGTCTGTGGAATAAAACATAACAAAACAAAAAAAACCCAAGAAACGAACAAACAAAAAACGAAAACCGGGAAAATCACCCTACCACTTTGTGCAAAAAAAAAAAGAAGAGGAAAATGATTTTATCCGAAGACTGCTACCTTTTAATTACTACCATGTCTGCATCTGCTACTAGTACAGGGGAGAAAATCTGTGAACGCACTGAGAGAAGATAATGTTTTCAGTAGTGAAATAGTGTTTCTGTCTGTTTTTTGTGTGTGTGTGTGTGTTTTTAAACCCCTCCCCCTTCCCCCAATCTTCCTTGTATCTGCTCACACCCTTTCCTCCCCTACCAAACAGAGAAATTTTCTGTCAGTAATCTGTATTCAACTTTCAGATAATTTGTAAAGTCAAAAGATGTATTTGCACTGTACAATTATATTGGGGATGGTTATATGTCGTGGACAACTATTATTAATTGCAAGTTAAAACATAAGACAAAATATTTTGAATGGCAACTGTTATTTGTGGGCAAGTGTGTGTGTGTGTGTGTGTGTGTATGTATGTGTGTGCATGTGTGTGTGTGTGTGTGTGTGTGTGTGTGTGTGTGTGTGTGTGTGTGTGTGTGTGTGTGTGTGTGTGTGTGTGTTTCATTTAGTATGCACATGTTTGATGAACTTAATAAGATTATTTAAATATGTATGACAAAGAAAGTGTATTAAATATGTATGACAAAAAAAGTTATTTATATGTTGTTAAGCCATGATTGTTGGAGCAAGAAATCATATTCTAATGACAGACAAACAGACCTTTTTGCCTGCACCTGTCTGTGTTGACTGAACCTGTGTTTCCAATGACTGTAAATACTAAAGTTTGCAGGTGTACTGTTTAACGTTTTTATAAGACAATATTGGAAGAGAAAGACAGAGACACACGGAGTGGGGTGACAGAGAGAGAAAGCATCCTTCTGTTGAAACACATCTGTTGAACAGCAAAGTCAAAAGCTTCTGGTAATACTGATACTGCAACGTACAAAGAGTGTGACCCAGCCAGCAATGTCAAACTTAAGACAGGGTGCTCAACACATGACTCTCTAAGATCTTGACATCAGCATCTAATCCATTTTGATATAAAATGAAGGTGCATTTGAAAGAAATGTCATCAGCATTCTTTTCAGAGAAGGCTTAACTAAATGTTGAAAAAAGACTGAAGGATATCTTAAGTCGTTTGTTGAGAGCTATACTATAGTAGACATAAAAGACAGTAATATTAAAGAAAGATCTGATACCTTGCCATTGCACAGAACTTGCAGTGATCAGTATGCAAAGTAAGATTTTGTGTTTATTTTCTTCAGACAGTCATTCCTTGCTAGTAACCATGAGGGAAAAAAAAGTCATGTATACTGTTCATTCGTTTGATCACATGTTAGTTTCACTGAAAATGGCTTAACAGTAACACATGTGAAGTATGCATGTCAAACACACACACAGAGTACACTTTTAGAAAAGGTAACTTCAAAATTATTCATACAAGACACATTTCGCAATTACCACTCATATCATCACAAAGAAATGGGAAACCCCCCCCAAAAAAAAAAAAAAAAAAAAACATAGCCGGATGGTCCACAAGAAGTTTCTTGTTTGAGAGTAATATAGCTGTTGTTGTTCTAGGAGTAATATGAAGGAAAATAAATGTAGCTGTTGTCGTTATAGATGAACTTTTAAAGTCAAACATGGACAGATTTCAAAATACAAGAGCATAAAAGTTACAATGCTAGGTACTGAGTGCAGAATCTTCGGAGTTTGTAAAGAAAATCTGACAGAGAAAAAATCCTAATTTGCTAACAAATCACTGTATAGAAAAGGTATGCATTTTTCACCCTTTAACTTTTCCAAAATTGGGTTGAAAATACCTATGAAAAATTAAAAACCGAATTAAAACAATGGTTTGAAGTTGAACACAGAAGACAGCTAATGTATCAGAACCAACCAGAGGATTATACAGAATTATGGTAAAGGATTTTCTTTGGATTTTCTGAACTGTTAACTACTCAGATTTTAAACACAGGTAAGATCCTATGGTGTGATCACATTACTGAAAGCATCATCAAGGCAAATGGCTTATAACATTTATTTACATCTTTATTTGCTGTAGTATAAAATGTGTTCCTGTGAGTTTACAACAAAAAAAAAATAGTAATATATGCAGACTTCAGGCTGTCTGCACACCCAGAATATTTTCGTGCAAATCTTTAAATGGCACATCACATATTATATGCATGCACCAGGGCTGTTGCATGCCTGTTGCTGCAGTGCCGAGATGGGTGGGAATCAGTCCTTCCCTCTCAGTTTTAAAGCATGTGGAACTGCTAAAGTCGACAACTGCCAGTCCACACCACCACAGTTCAATCAGAGATCTATGTGAATGATCAGCTTTCGATCGATTTAGAATTGAAACAAATGATAAAAACTTGTCTCCAGAGCCTAAGGAAGCACAGTGTAGAGTCCCTTTGCTTTATTGCAAATGTAAGTTACTCCAAACATTCTGCATTTGCTCTACCATGCAACCGTCAGTAAGAGAAATGTCAAGAAGGCGATGTGGAAATACAAATCAGTCAAAAGGGGTAGAACAAGACTTTTCTTTATAAACAATTCAAGCATTACACTTCACATTAAGAAAAAGTCAATAAATCTTAGATAATCATACGTATCCATTCTCTCTCTCTCTTCTTCTCTCTCTCTCTCTCACACACACACACACGAGACCAAATACACACAAAAACCTCAACAAAAGCAGAATCTCTCTCTCACACACACACACACACACACACACACACACACACACACACACACACCACGCACATGAGCATACACCACATCATCATAAACACACACACACACACACACACACACACATATATACAGTGATACATACACACACAAACATATATATATATACTGTCATCAATATTCATCCCACCTCAATGTTTAGCATAATTCAGAGTGTTTTATGCCCTTTGTCATTTGCTCCTCTTTACTCACCCATTTCTATCTCTTTTTCTGCGTGCATGTGTCAGCCAATCAGAGCGTGCTCATGCTCATGTGTGTGTGTGTGTGTGTGTGTGTGTGTGTGTGTGTGTGTGTGTGTGTGTGTGTGTGTGTGTACAGTACATTTTCTTGCTGTTACAATGTGTGACTCCCTAATTATTTCAGTAACCCAAAAATATGCTTAGTGTGCTGTGTCTGACCCTCCGATTTCTTGGATATAATTATCACTGCACACATAGTGTGCTGTGTCTGACCCTCCGATTTCTTGGATATAATTATCACTGCACACATACATGTATACAGTATTTTAATCTATATGTACAATATCAAAAAGGTGAAAAAATACAGTCTGAGCAAAGTCATATTTGCTGTCAATGGTTCGTTAAACAATGTGAGGGCTCTGAGATACTGACTTCAAACTGCCCCATGTTTTTGCTTTCTGTCCTCTTATTTTCAGCTGCTAGAGGACATACATGTACATTCCAGTTGACCAAATAAAAATCTGAAGCTCTACATATTAGAAGTTCACTTTGAGTTCCATTATCATTTATCAAATTAGAAGATTATTCATTATCAATACCAGTCAGATGCCAAAAAAAAGAAAACTTACTAACAAGTATAAAGTTTGCATATTAAAAAAAAAAAAAATCTTTGATTGAGCATCAGATTTAAACATACGAAAATCTGGTTAAAAAAAAAAAAATCATATAAAAATAAGCTCATAGGTTAAGCATACAGATTCACATTCTGTCAGCATTCAACATTCCATTAGATGGGAAGAACCCAATCTGTGGACATTTTTACATACTCCCTGTTTGAAAT
>JADBJO010023949.1:0-12500 GCA_016801955.1 Conus betulinus | reverse complement strand
ACAGAGACACTCTTGGACAGGCAGTTTTAGTTCTGTTAACTGCTCTGAGCAAAATATGTGGACAAATACATAATAAAGAAAATGTTATTTTGTTTCAAGTAGTATATTGTAAAAGTGGAAACATAAAATTATGAAATGAGAAGTGGATTTTTCATGTAAGTGCACTATACATTGTATCGATAAGATTTTTTTTTTTTTGATGTCTTTTTTTTTTTTTTTTTTTTTTTTAAATGATACCTGCTTTTAGGTTTTAGTACTTTTAGTGATCAGTTGTTGAAGTACTTTTAGTGATCAATTGTTGAAAGAAAGAATATGATTTGTTTTATCAGTTTACTCATTGATGCAGCCACATGAATGTGGGTCAGCTTGTGCTTTCATATTTTTCCATGGTCACCTTTTTTCCCCCAATCAAACACAAAGTTTGACTTAAAATTGAGTAAAGACTAGACATGCTGTACTGTAAGTACAAGCAGTATAGTTTTTTTTTTTTTTTTTTTTTAATTGCTATTGACTTTCAGTCATCTGTCGAATGGTTGCGCCGATGGAAAGTGTGTTTCTGGCTGTGTTCAGTGTTTACCCTCTAAAGGAAAGATAATCTGTTGACCAAAAGAAGCTTTCAGACCGTTGGTAAAGCTTCATTCAGCCATTGGATTGTGTCCTCTGGCAGGGGCAAAAGGGGATATTGCCACGTCTCTTCAGTTAACTTTTTATCATCTGCATGATTTCAGTGTGATTTCAAATGTAAGAGAGGTATCATCTGTCTCGTATTCTAGCTGGGAATGATCATGCTTATCCAAGCTCATGTTGCATAGCAACCATTCTTCTGATGGTGGAGAGTTTTAATCAGGAATTCATATTTAAAATTCTGAATCCTGAGTTTAAAAAAGAAATTTGAAAAAAGTAAACACTTCACAGCAGCTTACCCTTTGCAAACATGTAACCTATCATAAAATATTATAAAGGTAGGTTTGGTATGCATTCTCAGCAAAAGTCACATTGTATGACTGTGAGTATGTCAATAATTACAAAGAAACTGATGGAATGTTTCAGTTGACGTGTCTGACAATTTGTTGTGTTTGTGGTAGTCGGAAGATGAGCAAGACTGCACAAGAGTTAAGTTTCTTTTTTTTTGTAAAAATACTGTGAATTCTGAAATGAAATTGTGCTGAAGTAGTTATTTATGTATGATTTATCGTTTAGCTATTGTAGCCAGAGTGTTTTCATGTTATCTTAGACATTAGCATCTTGATAAGTTAAAGATCTATATGTTTTAGAGTTTGATGTTTATTTCTACAGCATGCACTTGGTGGTTATCAGCATATTGTGCAATTTCCTTCTCTCTCTGTTTCTGTCCTTCCTCATAAACACAATCCTCCTCTTTGCCATTTCTTTGTTTTGCATAGATCTTTCTCTGTACATTTTTCTCATTCTTGTTTTTTGTTTTACTATGCATTACAGGACATTAAACAGAGTTCTCCATGGGGATGCTCAGGGTTTTTTTTTTTCAAGAGAAATAACTCTCCCGCATTCCTGAAGCTTTCTCTGCTATGAATTTCCTGTTTCCTGTCACTTTTTTTCATTCAGCCATTTCTTTTTAATCTGTTGTTGTGTTTCATTACAGTCCTGTACTGTTTTTTTCCCTTTATCTTTGTTATTTTGTTTATTAATTTTTCTTAATTGTGAGTGTGAAATTAAGAGAAATGCCTAGTTTTCTCAGTGCAGCCAATGTTAAGTGCCTAAAGATGTTAGTTGTTTAGTTCCTTGTCACAACTGCAGTTTTTTTTTTGTTGTTTTTTTTAAAAATAAATTTGTTTCTTGAGGATTTTTCTTTGTTAATGATTTAACCTGTTTTGGTTTGTGTCCCTTTTTTTTCTTGTGAAAGTTTGACAGCCCTGAAAGGGCTGGGCTGTAATATTACAACTGGATGTAAACCAGAATTCAGTTGATATTATAGCAATGTTTTGCTGTTGTTTTTACAGTTATTTCTCAACAGTCTCTGTTGGAAAGACTGGAGGGAGTTGCCCGTCACCAGGGCTTGACCTTTGACGTCAGCGGGAGTGACCCCCCTAGCATTACCTTGCAGGCAGACATGTTTCACATTGAGATTGTCCTGATCAAGGGGGGAGGCATCAAAGAGGTCAAGATAGCTCAGGGGCGATGCCACTGTAAGTATGTCATCACTGGTTTAGGCCATTAGAGAGTGACTGAGAAAGGTTACTAAGAGTGTTGCAGCCATTTTACTATTAGCTGGCTGCATGCGTGGAGAAGTGTATGAATTTACTATAGGAGATCCTGAATGGCACCATTTATTTGTTGTCCAACTGCTTTATAGATTGGTAAGTCTACGAAAATAGATTCTAAGCTTCATGATATTGTGATGTGTTACTTTATTTTTGCCAGTGCATTCAAGATGAAGATGGTTCATTGTAGTTTTCTCAGGAAAGCAATTTTAATGATAGTGAAAAATATCAGCGTGTTTAAGATGAAAATGAATTTTATTTCTTTTGTAGTTTTACGCAATGATTTTACAGTTCCCAATAATATGTTTGTTCCCAGTTGGCATGGAGCATTGTAGTATCATCAGGATCCACAAAAAACAAAAATTGGAAGGGTAGAGAGCGGGGATAAGACATACGTTGGGTCAGGCAAGTATGAAAAATGACACTGTGTTGTATTGTCGTCAGAGCATTTCCTTGAATAATGATATTGCATAAAAACATCTGTAAAATGTGATTTCCAGTGGCCTTGTTCACAGCAGAGGATCATACAGGAATAGAAAATATACAATACAATTGTGATCAACGGGAATGAAACAACACAAGAAAAAAGTTTTGGACCTTGAGCATCGTATATTTTATAACGAAGTGTGGTCTTCAAGTCTTTTAAGTGGACAAGAGTAAAAGAAAAGATGAGTCTGAGTATATTAATAATTGTATCCCTTATGATGTGGAGCGTATGAAGAGGGCAAAGGTGCTTTGAGATCCTCTTTTTTTTTTTTTTTTATAGGTTTAATTAGGAGATGCATGATAATCAGTGGACAAAGGAAAACTTGTTCTCATACCCACTGGACATAACTATTGTATGTGTTCATACCTGGAGAATGAAGTATGGAATGTGTTTATGCTCCATGGTGAAATTTCAGAATCTGATTGTCAGTACTGTGCCTCCAGTTGTATCATCTTTCCAGTGCTGACTGCTTTCTAGGGAATATTATTTTGTACATGTTTTATGTAGTTTATTTATATGAAGACATGTATGTTGAAAGTTCATTTGTCTGTTTCGTATTGTACATAAAGAAAGACCTTTACCCTTGATAAGGTTCATTTGTGTTTCGCTTAGTTTTCAGTTATGTTGGACTCTTTTGCATTTTCCTCCATATTTATGTGATGTGCATCACTGTTTGACTGAGCGTACTCAATTTCATTTTCCTCCATATTTATGTGATGTGCATCACTGTTTTGCTGAGGTACTCTTATTTCATTTTCCTCCATATTTATGTGATGTGCATCACTGTTTTGTTGGGTGTACTCTATTTCATTTTCCTCCATACTTATGTGATGTGCGTCACTGTTTTGTTGGGGTACTTTATTTCATTTTCCTCCATATTTATGTGATGTGCGTCACTGTTTTGTTGGGGTACTTTATTTCATTTTCCCCCAAAATTTATGTGATGTGCGTCACTGTTTTGTTGGGGTACTTTATTTCATTTTCCCCCAAATTTATGTGATGTGCGTCACTGTTTTGTGGGGTACTTTATTTCATTTTCCTCCATACTTATGTGATGTGCGTCACTGTTTTGTTGGGGTACTTTATTTCATTTTCCTCCATACTTATGTGATGTGCATCACTGTGTTTTGTTGGGGTACTTTATTTCATTTTCCTCCATATTTATGTGATGTGCGTCACTGTTTTGTTGGGGTACTTTATTTTCATTTTCCTCCATACTTATGTGATGTGCGTCACTGTTTTGTTGGGGTACTTTATTTCATTTTCCTCCATACTTATGTGATGTGCATCACTGTTTTTGGGGGGTACTTATTTCATTTTCCTCCATATTTATGTGATGTGCGTCACTGTTTTGTTGGGGTTTTATTTCATTTTCCTCCATACTTATGTGATGTGCGTCACTGTTTTGTTGGGGTACTTTATTTCATTTTCCCCCATATTTATGTGATGTGCATCACTGTTTTATTGGGTGTACTCTATTTCATTTTCCTCCATACTTATGTGATGTGCGTCACTGTTTTGTTGGGGTACTTTTTCATTTTCCTCCATATTTATGTGATGTGCATCACTGTTTTATTGGGTGTACTCTATTTCATTTTCCTCCATACTTATGTGATGTGCATCATCATGTTTTGTGTTGGGGTACTTTATTTCATTTTCCTCCATATTTATGTGATGTGCATCACTGTTTTGTTGGGGTACTTTATTTCATTTTCCTCCATATTTATGTGATGTGCATCACTGTTTTGTTGGGGTACTTTATTTCATTTTCCTCCATACTTATGTGATGTGCATCACTGTTTTGTTGGGGTACTTATTTCATTTTCCTCCATACTTACGTGATGTGCATCACTGTTTTGTTGGGGTACTTTATTTCATTTTCCTCCATATTTATGTGATGTGCGTCACTGTCATACTCGTGATTTTGGCAGTATGGTGCACTTGTAGTAAACTGAAGGGTTTTTTTTTTTTTTTTTATATATATACACTTAATCAAAAATTCTTTCTTCATTTGATGCCCAGCATTACCTTCCAAAGACACTAAATGAAGATATGTATTCTCAGTCAATATGCCGACAGTTTCTTTTTGTTTCTTATTTTTAACTGTCACACTAATGGCTGTTGATTTGAAAATGTCCATGGTGAAGCCGTTGCCCATCCACGCACAGCATAAATCACATAAGAAGTTTTTAGCTTTAACTCTCAACAGTTTTTTATGTTTTTGCATGAATTTTTTGTAACATTCTGTACATTATTTCTAAAATAATAATATTTTTGTGATGAATGTGTCTATTTCAGGTTTTTTTTGCGATATATCGCTTCAAATAAAAAATGTTTTGAATACGATAATTCTGTGAAGAAAACTGTCGACAGTTTTCTTTCACAGAATTATCGTATTTAAAACATTTTGGCTGTAAGAAAAAACTGTAGTGTGTGTGTGTGTGTGTGCGTTGAGTAAAAGGGTCTTTCCATAATGGAGATCAGAAAACGAAAAATGATGTGACACCCAACGCTCAGTTTTATTTTACTGGAGTAACGTCCCTGTTAACTTCCATAATAACATAATGACTTATCAGGGTAACTTCATAAGATCTTACATCCCAACAGTGGGCGTGCATGAGTGTGCACACGTCTGTTTTAATTAAATGTTTTCATCCTTGCCCAAGTATAGAAATCAAATGAATCGTTGAATGTAAGATTTAACAGGAATCATCATCCCACCACTGCTCTAGTCGGTTTCACTTTATTGAACCACATTTTAAACGAGCATCTTAGATGTAGAAAATTAACAGTATGAATTCTAAAAAGGTGATAAATTGCTCAGCGCATCCACCATTTTGTTCTGAGTAATTATGTGTACTTATAGAAAAAAGAACATTTTGATATTTTTCCACTGTCAGCGAAAATGATAACTGTTCTGATAAGTCAGGTAGAAACGCAAAGGAACAGAGACAGAGAAATAAAGAATGAACACACACACACACACACACACACACGCACGCACGCACGCACGCACGCACGCGCGCGCGCATGCACGCACGTGCAGACATAAATACACTTTTTGCAAACACTTGATGTGGCTGGAAGGGTTAGGTTCTCGATAGGATCAAAGAAAATATGTGCTTGAAATGTCGGGCATTTGTCCAAATTTGTCCATTGCAAAGAAAGATTTTAAGAGGAAACATTGGATGCAGAGGAGATAGGTAATCTTGCATATTTCCCACATTTGCATAGACGATGATAAGCTGTCAATGTCTTTTTCTCCCCCTCACTTGTACTCGTTTCTTCATCTTCCCACTTCCTGGTTGTCGGTGTGTCTGCTACTGTTGATGTGTCAAGCGCTCATGTTGGCAGTTTTGTTAAAACCGTTGCATCATTTTTCATCTCAGAACATGGTATCCCTTTGTTGTTTTCCATTTTTGTTTTGTTATCAACATTATGTGCAGTAGGTTTGTATTCAGTTTGTAATATCCTGTGCTGCTATCCTTTTTGTTTTATTAGCTTTAAAGCCTTTGTTAGAACAGTCTTGCCATTGAGCATTCGTATTAAGATGTTTGAAGTGAAGATCTGTCTGATAAAACTAAAATCATTCGTATCAAGATGTTTGAAGTGAAAATCAGTCTGATGAAAGTAAAATATTATAATGTCACTTAAATTATCTTCTTTGACATATTGTCTTAAAACTAAGAGCTGTTGTCTGTGTTTTCCAGATATGTCATGAACTGACTGATATTCTGAGGTGAGTGCATTTTGCTGTGTGTGAGCGTTTCTTTCTGTCTGTCACATTTCTCACTTGCCCCAAACTTTACAGTGAGATTATATGTCCATACATATGCCAAAATTGGCAGAAGTGATTTGCAGTGTGTAGATTGATATGCCATCATTCGAGAACATTACCAGAATATGTCAGAATTACGTTTGGTTGACATTTTTTTTTTTTTAACTGATTACCTTTGGCAAGAATATATGGTGCTTTTATGGACCTTTTTGAGCATAAATTTACATATAATATGGAGTAATAGAGTAGTTTTGAGTTTATCATGCGTAATACTGGTCTTTATTTCTAAGTGAAGTGTTATGCTTTGTGTGTACACTGTATGTTGTATTTCATCGGGGTTTTTTTTTTTTTTCTTCAGTCGTGGTGACTTCCCTGAATTCACATCACATTTGGAAGGCCTACAGAGCATTTATGGAGTCACAGGAGAGAAGTGAGTAAATCTGATGTGTTGTGCTAGGATTTTTTTCTTTTTTCTTTTCTTTTCTTCTGAAAAGTTATGTTTGTAGTTCCATATATTTGCTTTTTTTTTTTCTTTGTTTCTAGCGTTTGTTTATCATGGTTTGTCTACGGTTTGGCAGACATGGATAGATGTGTGTTTACTGTTGGTGTGTGCATGCACTTGTGGATGTCTTTTCTGATCAGAACTGATGATCAGCTTTGATGATGTTATGACTTTTAATTTGTACATAAAAATACAAACTCTTTTGCTTCTTATAAGCAGCAGTAATACAGTTTATAGCATTATAGGTTGAAAACCAAGTTAGAGTCCCAGAGACATTTATTTTGGGGACTTTTTTGCCAGGTGGACTCTTGGTTGAATGTGGTACCGGACAGGAAGACTGGAACCACATAGTTCAGTTCCATTGACTTGAACGGATGGGTCTCTGACAGTGTTTCTGATGGTGCTTTCATATTTCGGGCATGGTTGATGGCAGAGTATGATTTCTAACCCCGCCAACCTGCAAGAGCCATTTGGGAAAATTATGTTAGAAATTTTCTGTTTTTGTCACTGTTTTGGGGTAAGTCCTGTTTTATTTTTTTTTCATCTTTCTTGACTTTGGTTTACTGTTTTTCTACCATTGTGGCTTGTTCACCTGCCTTTGTTCTTGAGAATATTGACATAGTTGCTAGCTCTTACTAATTTTGTGGAATTTCATGGGTTTAGAAATAATTCCCAAATCCTGAATTTCATGGAAGAAACCAGAATTTTAAAATTTTGTTTACAAATGAGGGGTTTAGAAGGGTATATGAAGAGGACTGAAAGAAATTGCAGAGTGAACATGCCACATTTTTCGTAAACTTGTGACTAGAATAGTAAACAGTGCACAGAGTGGACACAGTACCTTCAGTGTCTGATTGCTCTGTGACCTTTTACATATTAATTATTGTGGCACTGTTATGTATTTTTTCTTCTTTTTTTTTATGTTTTTTTTTTTTTTTTTTTTTTTAACTTATTACTGTGATAAGATCATATTCAGCTAAAACCCCTCTGTGTCTACTACACCCAGTTATTACTTCAGTGAAGGTCAAGACAGTGAAAGGAGAGGTTGGGCTCTGCCTTCGATACTGCTGTGCCCGAGACATGGTGAACCTTGTACAGATTGCTTTGCATATGGTAATTAGGCGGAGTTAACTTTTTACCCCTTTGTTGTGCTAAACAAGGTATGTGTAACAAAAGTTTTTGTAAATGATTTTTTTTTTACATTCTGTGTGTGTGTGTGTGTTCCAGGAAATTAAAGTCCAAAGTCTTCCTGGCTCTTCAGTCCTTGGAAAAAGATTTGAATGACTTGGCACAGTTTCAGAGGTTTGTATATTTTCCACAAGAGAGAGTCTTAAGTTTGAGTGTGTACATGATCATTAAAAAAGAAAAAAGAAAAAAGAACGAACGAACGGTGATAGCATGAACCATTTGGACATGAAGTAAAGCAACATCCTGAATACAGTTTTTATATGGACTGGATCATGTATCTTAACAGTAGATGGCAGGAGTAGAGGTTGTATTGTTGGAAACCAGGATGTCACTAGATGGACGTCAACAAAATGAAGAATTAGTATTAAGCTGGCCAAATTTGGTGTTTGGAAAAATAGCAAAAGACTCAGTCCCCAGGAGTAACTTCACAGCGCAGCCATTTGTTTGCAGTTTGCGCGCTCCCCCCCACCCCCTGTCTTTGCTTGATCTGTTTGTTCCCTTTATTCTCATCAGTGTCAAAATTGGAAAGAAGAGTCACAGCTAAATGCATTCTTCTACAGATTGTCTGAATTGTCAGGCTTTTTTGTGTGTGTGTGTGTGTGTGTGTGAAGGTTATTTTTTTTTTATTACTTCAAGATTGTCTGTTATGGTGAATTGCATATTACATAGGGTAGTCTGTGCTTCTGGTTCTTTTCCTCATTTTGATAACTTGATGGTGATGGATAATATTTTTGCAGATGTCAACTGGTCATTATGTGAGAGGAGTCAGTGTATCTTGCATGTTTGTTCCAGTAGATTCCTTCCCTCTCTTTTATTTCCTCTTGCAAGACCTGGCAGGGGAGGGAGAGTAGACGGGGGAGGCGAAAAACATCATTATCCTTTAGGAACATATAGTCTGTAATATCTGCAACCTTAGTAGTATAAATGAAAGGAGGGAAAGGTTTTGGGTGATTAGAGATTTTGGAAGCGTCTAACCGTGATAGGAGTTCTTTCCTTTCCTGTCTCTGTCCTTTCCTTTTTTTCTTTTCTTTTTTCCTTTTTTAAGATTTTTTTCCCCTCTTGCATTTGACATATTAATGATTGTGATGAGTACATCAAACTGTACAGTGTTGATTTACTTCCTCCCCATTTGTGGAAGATGAGGATAATAACAGTGGGGAAATGGTGGCCATTTCCCATTTGTGGAAGATGAGGATAATAACAATGGGGAAATGGTGGCCATTTCCCATTTGTGGAAGATGAGGATAATAACAGTGGGGAGATGGTGACCGCTCTCAAGAAACAGTTTGAGCTGAAAATGAAGGCAGCCTCGGATGTCATTTTTGAGAGAACTGAAAATCAAGCGCTATGTACTTCGAGCATTCAGTCACAAAGTGGAATTCATTACCTACGTCATTCATGTCACAGTCTTACTACATCCTTTCTTCTGTCCACAGTGCATATTTACTTCCTCCTGTTTCAACCTTCCAATAGTTACATCATGGAAGTTAAACATCTTATTGCTATGTGCAGTTCTATAAGCGGTGTGGCCAACTATATCCACAAGTCTCCACTTGGTATCCTGCTACCTCGCACTGCTGGTGAGTTGACAGCACCACCCCTTGGCTGTGTTCAGTTCAAAAAGAATGTTGTGAGTGTGTGTGTGGTGTGTGTGTGATAATTCAAACATGAACAAAGAAGAAGTAAGTATGTAAAAATCAGGGCAGCAGGTCCTTGGAATATTACAGAACAAAGATACATGTGGTGTTAGTCCCCAGATTGGTAAGAATGTATTTGGGCACTATCAGGATGGGCAAGACATTAAGTTATTTTAAGTTTCTAGACCTGTGTGCAAAAACAGTTTTCTGTGTTTGTTGATATCTAAGTGCATTTATTTAGCAAGCATGATTGAAAAGGAAGTAAATTAACCGTAAAGAAACTATCACTATGTTTCCCTTTCATTTAGTTGACTCTTGGTATGAAATCTGAGGAACAGTGTCACAGTTAAATTGAAACTCTTTCAGTCAGGAAGTCGAAGTTTTGTAGAGTAATTTCCTGTCAAGATATGGGTCTGCCATACAAGCAGTATAAAGAAAAGGGGACAAAGGGAAAGGAGGAAGTACTTGACCTTTAAAAAAAAAAAAAAAGGGGGGGGGGGAATACAGTATTTTCACATGTGACAGTATTTTCATGTGTGCCTGCAAAAACCACATGCATAATTGCAGGAGGTATGGAAATGACCAGAAAACCGAGTGGTGGTGAACTGGCGCACAAACTTGGTACAAGAAAACTGAGGTTACCTGAGCATGTTGTGGCATGCTGCATGATTGATAATTGGAAGAAAGCCCCTGTGGGCATGAAAAAATTGAATGATCTGGTGCAGATGAGAATATATGCTGCATATCATCAACCAAGCAAAAGTTTGAATGGCTACTGCCACAACCACCAGTACAAGCGATCAGACTGGACGGGGGAGATGAAAAATTATAGATTGTTGCATTTTTCTTTCTTCAGCATTGGTTTTCTTCCTTCCTCTATTAGTATCTCTTATAATTTCGTTTCAGCTGACACTTTAAAAAAAAAAAATTTCACTGATGTATTAACATATTGTTTTAATATTGAATTCTTATAATTACTGTGGCTTCACTTATAGAGTGAGTCTTTATGATATGTTACGTGCTATTGAAAGCATATGATGTTTAAACGAGTTTGTGTTATAAATCCAGAGTAACATCTGTATTTTATTGTTAATTTTCAGGATTTGCTAGGATGGCCACAGGTCAGTTTCAGGATTGAGTAGGTAGCCATTGTTCAGTTTCAGGATTGATTTGACAGAGCGCTGCAAAACAGTTTCAGGATTGAGTGGATGATCATAGATCAGTTTTAAGAATAATTTGATAGTCATAGTTCTGTGTTTCAGGATTGACTGGATAGTCATAGTTCAGTTTCAGGATTGATTGGACAGTCAGAGTTCTGTTTTGGGTTGAGTGGACAGCCACAGTTCAGTTTCAGGATTGACTTGATAGTTGTAATCAGTTTTTCGGATCGAGTGGATAATCACAGTTCAGTTTTCTGGATTGGTTGGATAGCCACAGGATTCCAGGGTAGTCATAGTTCAGTTTCAGGATTGGATAACCACAGTTCAGTTTCAGGATTGAATGGATAGCCACAGGATTGGATAGCCACAGTTCAGTTTCTGGATTGATGGGATAGCCACAGGATTCTAGGATAGCCACAGTTCAGTTTCAGGATTGATGGGATAGCCACAGGATTCTAGGATAGCTACAGTTCAGTTTCAGGATTGATGGGATAGCCACAGGTTTGGATAGCCACAGTTTAGTTTCTGGATTGATGGGATAGCCACAGGATTCCAGGATAGCCACAGTTCAGTTTCAGGATTGATGGGATAGCCACAGGATTCCAGGATAGCCACAGTTCAGTTTCAGGATTGGTGGGATAGCCACAGGATTGGATAATCGCAGTTCAGTTTCTGGATTGATGGGATAGCCACAGGATTGGATAATCACAGTTCAGTTTCTGGATTGATGGGATAACCACAGGATTCCAGGATAGCCACAGTTCAGTTTCAGGATTGATGGGATAGCCACAGGATTGGATAAGCACAGTTCAGTTTCAGGATTGATGGGATAGCCACAGGTTTGGATAGCCACAGTTTAGTTTCTGGATTGATGGGGTAGCCACAGGTTTGGATGGCCACAATTCAGTTTCAGGATTGATGGGATAGCGACAGGATAGGATAGCCACAGTTCAGTTTCAGGATTGATAGGATAGCCACAGTTCAGTTTCAGGATTGATGGGATAGCCACAGGATTGGATAGCCACTTTCCAGTTTCAGGACTTACGTTAGCTTACGTTAGCTTATTCATATATTTTATAAATGCAAGACAGACTTGTTTACGATTTTGCCTTGATTTTTACAGAAAAAATCGGAATACACACCACACCCCAAATAAAATTACGGGGGGGGGGGGGGGGGGGGCTGGAAGTCAAAGAAAGAAAATTGTTAAACGCAAAGTTTTGTCTGCTACTGTTTGGGTCAAAAGCAGGTAGAAGACATTTCCCAGCGTGCCTTGCGTCTTTTACCTTGTCAAAGATGGCGACAAAGCGATCTTACGCGCCAACAGCCGGCTCTTCCAAATCTTCAATAGTTGTGAAAGTATTACGATTATGAAGATTACAAGTTTCTTTTTCAAATTACAGGTTTTTGTCTGAGATATTACAGGTACATGAATTTGGGATAAACAGCTCTGGTAAGATGAGAAATGAATAGATGACCGTTTAATATAAACATGCTATCGGAAACAG